>JAAZTK010000784.1:0-17379 GCA_036507255.1 Megalothorax incertus
CCTTTTGTTCCCACTGAGGAACCTCCTTACAGGATCCTGGGCCCTTATGATGGAGGAATTGACCAAGGAGAATCTGGCCTCAGCTGTGGAGAATTACAAGCCGAGAACAGCCTTTGGATTCCCAACTTATTTGAAATGGATTGCGGAGGCTGAGGGCATTGACACGGGATCCCTCAAGTATCTCGCTACTGGAGGGATTGTTATTGCAGAGAGTTTCAAGGATCTTATCAAAGACAAGATGCCTGAAGTCCTTGGGGTAGTCAACGGGCTCGGATTAACAGAATGTGGGCTACTTACAACGACCCTTGACCTCGGAGCGGATGAATACAAGGTCCTTGAGGGAGTTCCTCCGCTCTCGGTGGGAAAACTCTACCCTGGAGTGTCCCTAAAGGTCATAAATCCGGAGTCTGGAGCGATTTTGGGCGAAGGAGAGACTGGGGAGCTTGTATTCAAGAGCCCTACCATTTGCAATGGGTACCTCAATTCCCCTCAAGAGTCTGAGGATACTTTCCGAGATGGTTGGATCCACACGGGGGATCTAGGGTACTTTGACTCGAAGGGATGGGTGTACGTCGTAGGGAGGATCAAGGAGACTTTCAAGTACCTCAATAATCATATTTCTCCAGTGGAGATTGAAGAGATCCTTGGAAGACACTCGGCCGTTGCTGAGGCTGTTGTTTTTGGAGTGGATGACCCTGAGGAGGGAGGTCAAATACCTAGGGGAGGTGTGGTACTCAAACCCGAGGCTGAGAGCGTTACTCCGGAGGATTTGATTACATTTGTAGATGGTAAATGCAATTTTAAATTAATTTGGAAAGCTTTAAATTGATTTATTTTAATTTATTTTAATTTAAGGGTTGGTTCCTGCGTATAAGAGACTTCGGGGTGGAGTTTACATCCTGGAGGAGCTTCCAAAGGGGGTGACTGGGAAGGTGGACCGGGGGAAAGTCGAGGAAATTATTTCTGGCATGATTCAATCCAGCTCCAATTAAATACAAATTAATTTATTATAAAAATGGGCTTTATATTGAATTTATTATGATTATTTTGCATTTTGATATGCCTAAATGAATGAAGGATATACTTTAATTATGTGTCAAGGATGGAACTTGTGATAAGCGGAGTTTGTTTGCAATAAAATAAATCAACAAAAAGATAGCAAGTTAATTGGAGGAATTCCCGACATTAATTGAATCGAGTACTTTGCAGATATTTATTCCAATTTAATTTAATGCGTTGTCTTTTACCTATACATATAATTACGTGTAAATTAAAGCCGGTATTTAATAGACCCATCCAGCATCTCTTTTTTCCAAAATCCTTGATTTCTTTTGCGAGCCCTATTTGTAGCCATTACAAAATGACCTCAGAGGAGAAGGTGCTGAAATCTAGATACCGTGACCTGACCCTAGACTACTCGTGCGGAAGTGTAGTTGAATACCTCCTCCAAGGGGCTGAAGAAAATACCAAGATTGGGAGGAAAAATTGGCTGGTACGATTAGATTTTTGCCTAAATTTAATTAGTGCTAATTGGCTACTGCATGGACAGACTAATGGACTGACAGGGGAGAGCCTTACATTCCAGGATGTGGGACCAATGTCAAGGAAAGTGGCATGGGCCCTCCAGAATCATGGATTTCTTCAAGGGGACACCGTCCTTTATCTCACGGTGAGATTCTCTTGAAAATAATTGGATTAATTGACCTTAATTAATTCATTTTTAGTCGGATGTGACGAGAATTTACACTATTGTGCTTGGTATTCAATTAAGAATTAATTAAATATCATTTTTAATGCAAATAATCCTGTAGGTATTTGGAAATTGGGTGGAGTGGTATTCTCGTCATACCCCGATGATAATAAAGGTGATTTTTAATTACAATTAATCAATTTAAGTCATTTTAAATCAGGGAACTTAATTGTTTGGGCTTATTAGAGATCCTAAGTATGCGTATGAAGGACGCCAAGGTCAAATGGGTTGTCTGTGACTCGAAGGGAGTGGAGCAGGTCATGGGAGCAGCGTCAGAGGTGTCCTGGAAGGTCGAAGTCTTTTGTTTTGACCCCCCTGACACCGACTCCTACCCAAACCTTCACTCGGTTGACTCCCTATTCGCTCAAGAACCTCCAAAAGATTATGGTTAGTGTCTTTTTTAATTACCTACCTACCTCCCCAAAGTGGCAAAATTCAATTTAAACATTTTTATTTAAATGCAGAGGTGTCCAAATTGGAAGTAAGCCTGGATGACCCCATTCTAATACTATGTACCAGTGGAACTACCGGCTTAAGTACCTACTAATTTAATTAATTAATTAGATCTTAATATATTTAATTCCTGGACAGGCAAGGGAGCAATCCACACTCACCGCTCACTTCTGTCCCTGATGCACCTAACCTCCCTAATCCCATTTGTGGACAAGCCAGAGTTATTCATCCTCAAATGCATCCATGTCCTCGGAATGTCATTCCCAATGAGGAATTTAAAGAGCGGAAGCTGGGCCATCATGGTAAATTGAATACAATATAAAAACTGTATTGATTAATTTAAAATTTGGAACCGCAGCTTCCTCAAATTAGCAAAAAATCAATACTTGAAGCAGTTCATAAATACAAGGTTCCTTTCTAATTGAATTAAATAAAAAATGTCTAAAAAATGTCCCAAAAATATAAAGCCTAGACTGGCATTTGGACTTCCGCCCCATTTAAATTACCTAGTCTCATCTGATCCCGACGTCATGGCTTATGACCGCTCCTCACTCGAGTTTATGGTCACTGGAGGTATTGTCGTCCATCAAAAATTCTTTGACGCCATCTATCAACATATACCCAGGTTTGACCTCATTTTACACGTCATTTTATATGTAAATTGAATGATTTTGCAGCGTGAGAGGCATTGTAAATGGTCTTGGGATGACAGAATGCGGCGTTCTTACCACCACAGTTGACCTGGACTCGTCAGATGGCTCCTACCGAACTGTAGACAATGTCCCACCCTTATCCGTTGGACTTCTTTACCCAAATTCTGAGCTAAAGGTCCTTGACCTCGACTCTGGGGCGACCCTCGGCCACGGACAAAGGGGAGAATTGGTTTTTAAGACACCACTATGCTCCGTGGGTTATATTAATAGGCCTGAGGAGACGAAAAAGACTTTCCAGGATGGCTGGATTCGAACTGGAGGTCAGGTCAAGGCCTTAACTATTAAAATATGCTTTTAATTGGATCTAAATGTACAGATTTCGGGCTGTATGATGAGAATGGCTTTGTATTCATCGTGGATCGGATTAAAGAAACGTTTCTTTACGATGGACATAGGGTTTGACCATTAATTACAGTCATTTAATTATGCACCATCCAATTATCCGCATAGGTATCTCCATCAGAGCTTGAGGAAGTCATTTCTGACCACCCTGGAGTCCTTGAATGCTCTGTATTTGGTATACCTGACCCCAAATCCAAGAAAAATACAGTGCCAAGAGCTGGTGTGAGCCTTAGGGAAGGAGTATCAGCCACTGCGGAGGAAATACAGCGTTTTGTTAATGGTATTATTAATTTAAATTAGGTAAAAGTTGCTTAAATGAGCTCTAAATGGACGCAGATCGAGTTGAAGGGTTTATGGAGCTGAGGGGAGGAGTTTTCATCCTTCCTGCACCACTCCCCCGTGGGGATACGGGGAAGATATCCAGAATTACCATTGCATCTATGATAGAGAAGCGACAAAAGAGTGGGAAATGAGCCGAATTGTCTTTATTTAACTTGTAATTGAATAAATTGAAATTTAATCAATCGATTCCTATCAATCATTCATATTCCAATCGTAATTTGTATTCCTTTTGAGTATGACATCCGTAGAATGTACTAGAATAGGAAAAAATCGAAATGACACTGAGGAATCAATGACAAACGAGTCATATTACAATTACTCATAGTATATCCCTTTAAAATACATAGATAGATATTATAGGTAGTATTATTATATTGCATAATGCATAGTAAAGTAGTAGATCAATATTCCACTGATTAACCACCGTATTGAGGATGAATAATAGAACAATTCCTATACTTAAATGTATCCATCCCACAAACTATCGGCAATTCTTAAATGTATTTGACATTGAGAGCTATACGTTTTGAGATAAATACTAATACTTGTAGAGATACGAGCGGAATAGCTTGCAAAGGATTATCAATGATATAGTAGTAGGTATCTAAGCCGGTATAGTATTGTAATACTGATGTGTTCAATTCCAGTATACTGGAAGTACCTGGATTCTTGAAATGGGAATAAATATAAGCGCGTTTCATCCACAAAAATCCTCCAGTTCGCACAAAACAATCTGACTGAACAATTCTATACATTTTGCATACTAGTATTGAACCGGTTACCGAATTATCATGGCCCCAACATACAAGCTAACCTACTTCAACGCAAAGTAATTACAGAAACCAAAATATCTGAATTTATTTTAATTATAATTTCCTAATTTAAACTTTAGGGCTCTTGCTGAACCCATTCGGTTCATCCTGGCATATGCGGGAGTGGACTATGAAGACGAGAGGATCGAGGGAACTGCCTGGCCCGAACTAAAGCCAAGTAAGGACCTAATTAGTTGAATGCAAATGCACCTTTATTAAAACTAATGAATCCTACTTGAAATAGAGACCAAATGGGGTCAAGTACCCATCCTCACCATTGATGGGGAGACTTATACGCAATCCATGGCCATTTGCCGGTATTTGGCCCGGAAATTCAACCTGGTTGGGTCTGGGGAAAGAGAAGCTTTCCTCTGCGACGAGTTTGCGGATGCCATCAAGGATCTGATGCCTGGTATGTCTAATTGCAAACTAATATTATTGCAAAGGACTAATTATTTTGTACAATGACAGAGCTGCGACCCCTTCGAACCGAGACTGACGAGGTCAAGAAGGCAGAGATGAAAAAGAAGCTTTACGACGAGACTTTCCCAAAATTCTTCGAGAAGATTGAGAGGGAGCTAAAGAACAATGGAGGCAAGTACCTCGTTGGGAAGTCTCTCACATGGACTGACCTCCTCTATGCACATTACTTTTCATTTTTCACCGTATTCCTCGAGGACCTTGTCCTACCACCAGCTCTCAAGGCGTACCAAGAGTCGATCTTTGCTATCCCTCAGATCAAAGCTTGGATTAACAAACGACCAGAATCACAATTCTAAATTAATTCAATCAAAATATTGATATCAAATCCGATAAACCTATCTGTATATGCCATTGTTTAAGGAATCAATAAAAATTCAAACTAAAACAATTATCTAATCTTTGTTCCAATTTTGCAGCTTTTTTTGCACAATGAAAATAGATAGGGTATACTAATAAGTTATAAGCTATAAGAAAGACCTACTAAATTAGATTTGCATACTTAAAATATTTTTTTTAATCCTAAAATAAGATAATTATATCATTGGATGTGTAAGAGTTGCAGAAAATATATTTAAAGCAAAAGATTTAAAGATTTAGAGGTGACTTTGTGAATTCCTAATTTCCTATGCTGCCCATATCCGTAGGCGATACTCGTAAGTCCAGATATGGTACGTCAATACAAATGATCTGAAACTGGAGGAAATCCTCCCAAGGTCACTCGTCTACAATAGCTAATGCCCAGACTATTTTTTGCCTAATTATTCTTTCCTTCCTAATCCTATAATTCCTAACCTATCTACGAGTCCATGCTATACGAGTATATCTCGTATACTATAGCATAGGTACATTTGGAATTTGGATAATTACAAGATTCACTCCCACGAATATTCTGGAATACTTTTGCAAAAAATGCCGGTAATGCCTGGTCCTATACTTAAATATTGAATGGAGCTGAATGAATCATAATCTCGTGCTTGTTTAAAATGATAATAAATATATATACAATTTATTTAATAGATAAGGAGTATATTGTATATCGTAATACTTTGTATGTTAAGTGATTTCAAATGCAATTAAGGATACGAATGACTTGCAGTACTTAAGAGTTGCTGATGAAATGAGGAGTATAAAGCTGGACAATTCCCACCAGATCATCCTCAGTATTCATTGGACATCAATTGATTCCACAAGTCCCAATTAAATCATATTCTTAATTAATCCCAAATAGTAGTACCTACCTACTTCTCGCAATGGCACCTACCTACAAACTCACCTATTTCAACATCAAGTAAAAATACCTATTAAATATATTTCAAATTAAAACTAAAATTAATTAATTAATTTGCCATCAGGGGATTGGCTGAGCCCATCCGAATGATCCTTAAATACAAAGGGGTTGACTTTGAGGATGTCCGGATTAACCACGAAGAGTGGGCCACGCTCAAACCAAGTAATACCATCATTTTCGAATAAAATCTTACAAAATCTAGTGCTTAATAAATTTATAATTGATCCAATTAATTAATTAACAGAGCAAAAATGGGGCGTCCTTCCAGTTCTGTCGATCGATGGCGTCGAATACGGTCAGTCAACCTCCATCCTCCGGTTCCTCGGGAGGAAATTCGGACTGGCGGGGTCTAATGAACGAGAAGCATTCCTTTGCGATGAATACGCTGATGCCCTCAAGGACCTATCCCAAGGTACCCTCACCTGAATCCTTTAAAACCCCTCTAAAATATTAATTTAATTAATTATTAGAATTGCGTCCACTTCGGACCGAGACGGACGAAGTTAAAAAGGCGGAGCTCAAGAAGAAATTGATTGAAATCACACTCCCTCAAGCGATGGCACGGTTTGAGGGCATCCTCAAGGACAATGGTGGCAAATGGATGGTTGGTGGGTCGATCACGTGGTTTGACATACTCTTAGCACAAACCCTGGACGGACTTGAAGGGTGGTTGCAAGGATTTAAAGCATCTCCTGGACTTTCGGCGTTCAGGGCGTCAATTTTCGCCATCCCTCAAATCCAGGATTGGATTAATACAAGGCCTAAAACTGATTATTAATCAATTTTATTAATTATTAATATTTTTATTAATTTTAGTTGGTATTTGCATGTGTGAATAAAAATTGAAAGTTAATAAAAAAAGTGAAATCTTTGGTGTATTTGAATTTTGAAGTGTCGTGATCATGAAGGGGGGCCGTCAATTATAGGGATGGGGATTAGTGGTATTACCAATTAGGGGCCCACCCATAAAAAAAGGAATATTCGTGAAATATGACGAGTCTTAACCATATATACTCGTACAAAAATTAATTGCTTTCCTAATACACCTTACGAACAAGTTTCTCCGACTAGGAGTGCAAAAACTAAAGGTTAGACAAGATCTAAAAGTTCAAATAATTCCCGAAGACCATTATATAGACATTAAGACATATCCTTCTTGAGTATTGAAATGATATTCGATTAATTGGGCTCAAATTGCATTGATTTCCCATCTCGGAATTTCATTATTTCACTTGGAATGGATGGATTTGAGTCAGGTCAGAAATATCTCGAGAAATTGGGGGGAAAGTGATTGGTGAGAGTAAGTGGAGCGAGTCTGCGAGATGCATATTCCATTTAAAAGTAAGATTAGTATCAATAAAAGCTTCTTAGCTTACTATCCCTATGAATTAGCTACTATTTTATTAGCAAGTAAAGAAATCCAGGGTTGATTGACATTTACAAATGAATTATTCAACAGACGTTATTTTGGGATGAAAGATTTCCAATGAAGTTTCTCTCGTACTTTTTCGAATTTTACAATTTTTTATGGGGTTCCTTTACGAGTCTTACTAATCGTATGCATTTACTACGGCTAATCCTAAATGTTTGAATGCTTTAAAATGATTATATAGATTAGGGGAGTCTGATAATGGCCCTTATTGAACGAGTTGGGTAACAATTTCCCTCAAATGCTGTCATTTATCTTGTATATTGTAGAATACAATTGAAGCATGTAAGTCAAGACATTGACATTTTGGGGATAGTGTACTTGGAGGAGTATCAACATAAGAGAAAGATCTTTTAATGCAATGGGATTACAAGGGGAAACTCGTTCTTCCTGAATTGAATTAATGGGGCTCTCGATTTGTAGTTTGATTAGGATTCCAACTCTAAAATTGGAAATACTGGGTTAATTGACCTCTGGCTCCTGGCCAATGGAAGAGGTCAGTTTGAGAATAGAATTAAAGAAAAGTTACTTAAATTACATTTGGTTCTGACTAGGTTGTAGTAGCTTCTGTCTCCAATATTGGGCCTACTTACTTCCCATCAAACCAGATTGCACTTTGTTGGGTATATACGGAATATATTGGTATTTAATTGGAGGATTTAAGCGGAGCATCCACCTTTATCCTTTACCAACATTGTTTACATCGTAGTAGTAAGCTAGTTATAATTATATAGTGATTGTGAGCATTTGAGAAAGGTTAGTCGATTAACCTACCAGTAAATTATCATGGATTATTGGCCCTCTTTACACGCTCTCTTTAATATAATAATTTCACATATTTACACTGATAATATTATAAGGAAATCTTTCAAATTATTATGGTACAATGCATCCATAATCATATATGTATTACTAATAAATTAATAATCAGGTAAAATGCTCAATTTATACCATTTAAAGAATGTATTATTTATTGAATGTCACGGGGAGATCCATTAATAAATTGAAATATATCAAGAATTACTAGATTTGTAGATACTACGGTTGAACTTGATAATACAATAGATAGGTGACCTTGTCTTTCAATTGACGTTTTTCTAATGCCCATTTTTTATCTCTGCTTGGACAACATTTCAAATGGCTTTATATAACACTTTGCATACTCGTAGTTTCGTAAACTCATATAAAGCAATGAATATTAAATGAGGATTGATCCAATTCTTCTCTCCAGTCAACTTGAACCCCTCCAACAATAATATTAATTGACCATGTCCAGCCAACCAAAATACAAATTGAGTTATTTTGCAGCTCGGGGAATCGGAGAACCCATTCGGTAACAATTTACTACCCACCTAGTGCGATAATTTATAAATTTCAATTTAATTTTAGGTACATTTTGAGCTACCTTGAGCTTGAGTTTGAGGACAAGCGTTTCAACTACCCCGATGAAGAGTGGCAGAAGGCCAAATCAAGCTACCCATGGGGAACACTTCCGGTTCTGGAGGAGGATAACTATGTCATTTCACAATCCCTTGCTATATGCAGGTATTTGGGCCGAAAGTACAAGTTGGCGGGGGATGACGAACGAGAGAGTGGGAGGATTGACGAGTATATCGACACCATCAAGGATTACTTTCTCAGTGCGTTGATATTCATTAAATTAATTTAATTTAGTCCCTTAATTAACCCCTAAATTGCATATATTTACAGAGACGTACCCTCTATACGGGGAGAAGGATGAGAAGAAGATCAAGGAACTTCAGGCAGACCTCATGGGCGAAACATCCCTCAAGTACCTCCCCAAATTGGAGCGCGACCTCAAGGCCAACGGAGGTCAATTCATCGTGGGGTCCCGAGTCACATGGGGGGACTTTGTGCTAGCTCAATTCCTTGAAAATTTGAAATATTCAGTCTCACCAGACCTCTACAAGGACTACCCTGCCATCAGAGGTTACATGGAAGGGATTTTCAACATTCCTCAAATTAAAGCTTGGATTGCAAAAAGACCCCAAACTCAATATTAAATTTACGTGTCGTACCTACTACTAAACAAATGTAAATTGCAGTTTAATACAAAGGAATAAATCTGGCTTGAGCTGATTAACTTGAAAACTTTCTTGTTTTTCACCCCCAAATCCTCATAAATATTTAAGCTGATTATTTCTCATTTTACACAAAATCTTAGGCCCATAATTCGCGTGTTTGTTTTCAAAATTCAACCCCCTTCAACACTTTTCACGAGAATTTATTAAATTATTCCTCCGAGTAAACAATAATTATAAATCTATCCTACAATACCTGTAAACCAATTAAGTACCAAACCTTTTCCACCCCAGGTCCTAAACCTTATTAATTTAAAATACAAGCACTATATCGCATATTGGTACCAAGTTTATGCCGTAAAGTAGGTACTTTTGTAAATTATGCACAAGTATTAGGCGTAGGCATCGTATAATATATCGGATATGAATCTAATTAATCTTATGATGTACAGAATCATGTATCAGACTCTTCACCTCCTTTAAATCCATCTTCCTTACCACCACCTCCTCAAAAGATCGTATTACTTTTTAAAACTCCTCGTATTTCGATCGCTCGAGCTCCCAACCTGCCAAGTAATGCATTGGATTATTATTAAAAACACGTAATATCCCACCCTTGTATTATCTAGTAGCTTATTGTACTAGTTAAATGGATTGGAGTGCCTTAAATCTGGTTTTATTAAATTGTTTCTCCACGTAGGTACAAAGTATGTGACTAATCGGCCTCTGTCCTCCTTCCTTCCTCTTTAGCTCTTAACTTTGGAAGAACTACGTGCAATAGATGGATAAAAAGGATGCCAAAAATCAAGTTTAACCCTCCTTAAGAATTAGAATGAATTGCCAATGATGCATTCGTGGTTGGTTAGGCTCTAGAGTGGCAGAGGAGAGAGTTTTTACTTAAATCCAGATTTACTCGGCTCCTAAATAAGTTAATACCCCAGCCTATAAGGTTAATACACAGTGCTGGCAATGTGCAAATTCAAAATCAAATGATCAATGGTCTTAGGGTGAATATTCTTATGGCTTTTGGGGGGATTTGGCAGTTGGTTTGCGTTGAGTTTGGGTTAAAGGTGAGGTCTATGTGTTGAAACTGGTTTTGGTGAGTAAATTAAGGTTAGGGTTAGTAGGCTACCCCTGTGTTGTGCTCTATGTCGGCTGACTACTACTCGAGTATTAGTCAAAGGAGGAGTTTGGAGGAGTAGTTCCTAAGCTTGTAAATTCTGTTTCCAATAAAAGTAGTTCTTATACCATGAAATATATAGTATTATATGGATAGAATAATCCACGGATGAAAGATTGAATGTATTGGAAGTATATGATGAGCAAAGGTATGATGAGCCAAGTTTTTCAGGTGGGGAAACTCAAGGGGTGTGCAAAATTCACAATTCTACGAGGATAAGGGAAAGAATAAGAGAAAGGAAGAGGATTCGAGTGCACTCTCTCTCATCCCCAACCCCTCACCAGACTACCTTACCATTCCTCAATTCCTCAGAATACAATCAGTCCTCAGAGACAGCCAAACTCTGTAGCTTGACCTCTAGCGCCCTCGACTGACCCTTAAATCCCATTTTATTAAACTTTTTTTAGTGGTTGAATGCAGGACTGTGTGTGCTTGTGATCTGTTCAGAGACTTGAGCTTGAAGATGTGGTCCAAGTCATCCTCCAGGGATGAAGGGCCTTCGAGGAGGAACAAAAGGAGTACAAGTTACCATCAAAATAAAAGTCATTGGACTCCGGGGAGAGCTATAAGGTTTAATCTTCCGTCCTCATCCTCCCCCATACCCTCTACTACCCTTCAATATATAATCATACTACTCATTTGCTCAAAGTGCACCTCAGGACAGCAGTACCCCTCGTTTGGGGTCAACCCACAGCCCCCAACTCCTAATGCTATTGCCATCCCTGTCCCTCCCGGTGTTAACCCACAGGATATTGTACCTGTACCCATCCCTACGCAAAATGGACAATGGAGCCCTCAAGGGCAGTTCCAGCAACAGCCTTTCCAGCAGCAACAAAATCCCCAATTTCAACAATACCCTCAACAATCATATCAAAATCAGCAACCTCAATATCAGCAGTTTGCTCAACCTCAGCAACAATTTGTTCAACAACCCCAACAGCCTCAACCAATGAGTTCATCAGACCCTAGCGGATCTAGCGGCCCTAGTGGTCCAGGTGGCGTCATTCCAATTCCACCCCTGCCACCAGGTCAGCTCCCAAATGTCCAGTTTTCATCAGGGCCTTCAAATATTGGTCAACAAGCAGGCGGACAAGCACCGGTTGGCAAACGCCAAGGTGGAGGGATCCCAGACCAGGGATTTGACCACCCTTACGGCGATGGAAATGTGCAAGGGATTGATACATCGGATCCATCTGAACTGATTGAGGCTGGCCGAGGAGTATTCTCAAACATCATGTCCAAGTAAGCCCATTTACCATTATAAAATAATTATTTAGAGATCAGATAAGGCTTAAGGGGGCCATTAGTCACCCTCGAATTAATCCTAAGAGTCGATCGCCCCCAAAAATGAGTAATATTTTGCAAAATGTGCAATTTCCCACGATCCGGCCGTGCAAAAAAGCAATATATTTTGATTGGCGTCTGCAGATACTCTCGGTTTCTCTCGAATTCGACAACTTTCCTTGTTTTTGCCCCATTCCTGCACCTCCTAGGCTTGGAATCCTCCTAGCTAACTAACTAATAAGTAGTCTAATGTCTCCGCTATAACAGCTCCTATCTTGTTATATGTGATCAAGTGAAATGCACTCCATACGATATCTTTTTTACAATCTGCCACATTGCCAAGTCCAATGTGAGTATATGTCAGTATGTCAGAACGAGTATTAGTACGCACGTCTTCACGTACTTGTTGTTCTTGTACACCCATTACCGATACACAAATCATGTTTCTTCCTTCTCACTACAATTGCAACCTATATATCCGCCATATATAGCGAAAGGAAAGGGAAATGACACACTAAAAACACTTTTATTTAATCTCCCTTTCCTTCATCGGCCATCCATACTATTACAATTAATTAATTCATCGTGGTTCTTCCCACGACCTTTGACCCTGACCTCATATGCGGATAATACATGATTTAATTTAATTTTACAGAGCTGCCACAGCATTTATGACCCCACTCAAAATGTTTTCAAATCAAGCAGCGCAAATAGCTTCATCTGGATCCCAAATTGTACCTCAAGTCCTGCAAAACTCGCTCCCGGCAGGGGTACTTTCATCCCTCGGAGGTGGTAAAACAGAGTCAGGGAACTTCCACCCGGTTAAAATGACCCAAATGAACCGACCTCCACCTCCCCCGAATTTCCCACTTTATGATATGCCCAAGGAAGGGTTTGCCACTCCTCCTCCGCCACCAATTATGCACCCAATGGCTAATATGCCCACCACTTACTATTCGACCACGAATTTCTATGATACGCAAGGGTCAGGGTCCGCTCCTGAGCCAACTAAAAATAGGATTGGACCAATGGATGGACATGGAGGACCAAGGAAGAAGGGACCTCGCGGCCGGCGTCCTCGCCCACCTCCTCCGCCACCACCTCAAGGGAAGAAACCTCATGGAGGGAGGCGAGGAAAGCGACCACCAGGAAAGGGTCCACGTCCAGGCCCTCCAGGAAAGGGCGGACCTCCTCAGCAGGCTATGACACAGCTAAATAACTTTGAAGGGTACGATGACCCGATGGCTACCAACATCCATCAGGCTGTATCACCTCCCCTAGGGCGACCCTTGGGCTTTGAAGAATATATGAAGCGTCCATCGCATTCTTTCACTCAAGACCCTTGGAATTTTGACCCGCTTGCAAACGAGTTGAATCAAGGGATGAATACTTATGGACTTAAATATAATTACGATCCTCTGGGTAAGGCCTTGAAGGCTCATAAAATTAATTAATTCAATTAAAAATATATCCTGCAGGTATGATGGTACTGGAGCCAGGTCAGACGCATTTGGACGAGTCAAAGATGAGTTATTTGGGTGATTTTTACGCAAAGGATTCAGTCAAGGATGGTGTCCCTTCGGCTCAGATTGGTGGTTGGGATATAGCAGCCTCTTCATGGGACACCCAAGCCCGTATGGAGAGGGAAAAGGAAAAGCAGAGGTCACAGTCGCAGCATAGGCATCAATCTAAAGGTTCCCAAAGGCCATCATCATCAGACTCTCTTTCAGGGGGATCCGACGCCTATGAGAAGTATGACAAATACCCCCATCGTCACCAACCTCATGCTCATAATAGGAGACTTCCTTCAGGGTCTGGAGAGAAGGTTGATCCGCAATTTGATCCAATTTCAATGCTTGCCAATGCAGGGATTGAGATTGATTTGGGTGACCTAAGCCCATCTGCTTCTACAAAAGATACCAAAGACTCGAGGGCGAGGTCAAGGGACCGAGAACGTGAAAGGGAACGTGAACGCGATAGGGAGCGGAGATATAGAGAGCGCGAAAGGGCCGAGAGGCGAGAGCGTGAGAGGGCACGTGAAAGGATTCGTGAAAAAGAGCGTGAAAAAGCGAGGGAAAGCCGTCGTAGGGAGGAATATGCGTCAAGGAATAAAGTCTCCGACTCTTACAACCCTTACAATGAAGAAGCATGGACCAATAATAGGGATACGGATAGGGTGAGGTCAAGGGAGCCCGAGTCTAGGTATAGAGATAGGGGGGAAGAGCGAAGGTATTCGAGGAGGATTGCCCCTGAAGATTCCCTAATGATCCTACGAGGGATCCTTTCCCCGAGGGTACTCCCCTTTGACCCCCAGGTCAAAGAGCGGAGGTCAAGGCTCGTGGGAGGGACAACCACGGATATAAATGAAAGGAATAAATATTATCTTGTGGAGAGACTTATCCGAGCTATGCGGCAATAAATTGTATAAATTAATTGGGACCAAATTATTTAATATATAGGTATAAACTCGACAAAGATTAGCAGGTGTATCCGTAATACGATTACGATATGATATTATAGGTATTGTTTTTTTTAAGAATGACATTGTAAGATATTTGGACAATTGAAAAGTCAATTTAAGAGTTTTTTAATCGTGTTATTTTTTTAGCGTCTTTTTTTAGAAAGTTTATTTTTGTAAAATTAATTTGTAGAGATTTATAAGAAATATATTAGGATTAGATAGGTTAGGTTAGGATCTGACATTAATTATCCGATTAATATTTAATTATAAATGTAAATGGAAGTCGCTAATTTAATTAAATTTAATTAAGAGTTTGTTCTGAATTAAATGTGATTTGTTTTGTGGAAATAAATTATTTTTTTACCCATTAAAAAAGAACCCAATTGCTTAATTTAATTTAATGCTATCCTCAAAAGACCCTGGATGATGCTACGACGGTCTACCTTAATAAAAATGCTATCTTAAAGTCTAGATTTATTTAAATCTTATTTATTTAAGATTGGAATAGTCATTCGGCCATTTCTTAATAATTATAATTTATAATTCACATTCATTTGCAATATTACAAGTAGACAAAGACATCACTTTTGATTTGGATTCGGCATTTTAAATTGAATACACAGATTAATACACTGGATATTGGACGTGGACAGGAATAGATGATTTAAAGGGGCCTTAAATTAAATTATTAATTAAGGGACATTAAGGGATGCAAGTGGCACAAGGTTTCGAATTATACAAGATTCAAGGGTATAGAATTTAAAGGACCTAGTTCCAAGATAATACAAAAGGAATTCAAGGGTCAGAGAATTGAATCTTAAATGCCAATGAATTTGAATTTAGAAAGGGGACTTTGAGGTCAAAGGTCAAATGCCAATGAATACATGTATAAATATTTAAAGGATCCATCCCATAATGAACTGCGGTTGCTCCTCCGCATCTCCACTCCCATTGTGCACGCCTTGAGGTAGAACTTGAAGGTTCCCTTGAAGGCTCTGAGGGATCCCCTGCCCGCCTTGAGGATCAATCCCTCCATGAATGAATTGTGGGTTCATGGTATTTGTTGAGATTGGTGTGAGGTAACAATAGGTGGGGGTTCCAGAGTTAGGGTTGAAGTAATTGGATGGAGGCTGCTGCTGCTGCTGATGTCCATCAAGGGGTGAGTATCCTGGTGGAGGTGGTGGGAGAGGATTAGGTGAGGGTCCAGCTGGGATAAAGTATTTTGGAATAATTTGAAGTGGTTGCTGTCCACCGTAGAACTTGGCCAGGTTCCCACCATTGGTATTAGTCGAATGACAGCAAGGGTTGTTGAGGTAGAGGGGACTCCCAGAGATATTGTGACCACCTTCAATCCCAGCATACTTGACCTCTGGGTGGGTTAGCTTGAAAAAAATAGGTACATTTCATTAGCTTTTAAATTGGCTTCAATTTACCACGTATTAAAATGGTACCTGTTTTTTGACGGCGGGGGCAACGTTGAGACGCCGATTCCGGATTGTAATTGGCTCCAATTCCTTTGAGGGAAAACGTTTTTTAAAAATTACGATTTTAAAGGGATAAACGTTTTATAATAAAAAATACGTTTCAGTATACATACCTTATTGAAAAGCCTATTGTAGAGGGTCCTTGCCTCCTCCTCAGTCTCAAAAGTGACGAATCCATACCCTTTGGAGATCCCTCCACGGTCAAAAATAATCTTCGTGTCCCGGACAGACCCATATTGTCCAAATGCCTCAGCCAACTCACCCTCCGTCGTGTTTGTCTTTAAAATTTAAATAGTAATTAAATGCAATTAATTGATTGACCTAAAACGTTTTTAATACAACTTACGGAGAGACCACCGACAAAGACACGATTTGCGACGAGGGTTCCATACTTTGGTGCTTGAATTATGGGTTCAGATGTGGAGGATGAGCCATCAGAAGATGCGGATGAGCCCGTTGACCCGTCAACCAGCCCATTTGGTGCGTCACCTCCTCCTCCTCCTTCGGTGGCGGTGGTCGTCGTCGTGCCAAGGCCAGGGGCGTAGATTGAGGTCATGGTGGGGGAAATGAACGTTTGTAGAACTGCAAATACAACAAAACGACACAAATCAAATCACACGCGAAAATCGACACCTTTTTCTCGGCGAAAAAAGTGACAAAAATTGACATTTTCGGACACTTCCGGGGCTTGACAAAATTTGGCAAAACTATGGAGTTGACACATGACCAAGAAATGGACATGGTCAATGGACTTGATGAGGGGGTGTCAGAGGTAGGTCACAAGCAGGTCAATTGAGACACTCCGGAGGAATATATTTTAATTTTTTACCATTGGATAAAATTACAATTTTCTCAATTTTGAACTTTGGTTTTTCGTTTGCAAAACGTTGCAAAACGTTTATGATTTGAAAGAGAGGGCAATTCAAATGGGGTCAGGCCGGGTTAAAACGTTTTGCAAACGTTTTGTTCAATTTTTAATTGATTGGGATTTTAAAATATTAAAACGTACCTGTTTTCAAACTATACTGTATGGTAGGTGGGTTTAAGATAAGATGAATAGATAGAATGGCACTAATTAAGGGATTCGGGTTGGGTATATATTTGTGTGTGCCAATGCCTAATTAATTAGGGATCCGATGGCCATTTTTTATCCGTATTCAGAATCTCAGATCCCAATAGGAGGGGAGTTTTAAGACCCTAAATTAATCCCAATTTAACTGGGAACATATTGGATTGTACGAGACTATTTTTTTCTAGTTGAATAGTCGTGTTTTGAGTGAAATGTACAATAGTATTGTATTAGAATTGGATAAATT
>JAAZTK010000785.1:0-17379 GCA_036507255.1 Megalothorax incertus
TGCTCTCACGGAGGGTTGCAAGACGCAGACGACATCTTTTTTGGAGGGCAAGCAAATTGGTGATGTCAAACGGATCCGAGGACTTTTACAATCCCTCCGAAGCAAGCTACATCCAAATCATTGGATCCTCCTCCAGTTTGAAAGGGGACTGATTGAAAAGATTGATTTTTCAGGCCCTAATTCTATGCCCAAAATTGATCTCTATTTGGAGTTGATTGAGGATTTGCTGAGGGTGCTTACAATCACTTCACCTGGACTGAGTTTGCCAAAAGGTTTGCAAATAAAATTAATTCTTGGATTGAATTTTAAATGAATTTTTATTTTAAAGGTCAAGTATTGGGGCTCCTATTTTGGGCAATTACAAAAAGACTGGAATTCAAAGGATCTCAGGGTCGGGGGACACGAGAGCTCCTGATGGAAAGATCGAGGGTCGTCTCGGAAGAAATTAAAGCTCTTGAGGAATTCTATCCGAATAGTAGTCGTATTCTTTAATGGTGATTTAAATTTTAAATGCTAGCTCATGAGTCATTATATCTAATTATTATTATAATCTCGTAAAATACAATAAGATATTATTTATATTGATTATTGTTCAATTGAATTGCATTTAAAATTAAAAGGATAAAAAGACAATTTAAAAAAGAATTTAAATAACAATTGATTTATTATTTATTTAGCAAATTAATTATCGCAATTATCATAATTATCCGCAAATTTAGCAGCACGTGGCAGTAGGCATGAAACATGAGGCTGGACAAGCAGTACCCATTTGGTTAGCGAGAAGGCAGTTCACTGATTATGAGAAATATTTAATATTGCAATTATTTAAAAACTAAAATTGAAAGTCCAGTTAATTGCAAAATTATAAATTGTACCTGTGCAAACTTCGAGACAAGCGGCAGGACATGTGTCTGGAAGTCTTTTTAAAGTTGTAAAATTAGTCATTGAATTAAATATATCACTTACGATTAGTTAATTTATTACCCGCAATTTCCGCCCTCAACCCAAACGCAAATTTCAGGGGCAACTGTTGTTGTTGCTACTGTTGTGGTGGTGGTTGTGGTGGTTGTTACCGGAGCTATTGTCGTAAAATAACAGGCTGGACACAGAATTAACATTCCTGACCTAAAAATTTTATTTATAATTAATAGTAATAATTTATTTTAAAAATAACCTGCATCCAAGTGGCACGATACAAGCAGTAACGCCATTTACGGGAGCCAGAGCATATAGCGTTTTCGGATCTGATTTTTTTACAAAATATTTTGCGTATAAAAACTATATTTTATGACAAAAATTCTCACCGATTGATAGAGCCGTAATTGCAGGCAAAATCCAAAAAAGTCCAATTAAGAAATTCATGATTTTTTTAAAAATGAAATAATTGTCCAGACTTTTGATTTAAAATTAAAAATTCTACTTTTATAAGATTGAATGACGCAATTCTGATTTGAATCAGAAGCCATACACATTTATTTGCGTTGAGACAGTTGGATAAATAGGTATGTATTTTGGTTAGGAATCATTTATATTTCAAGTTTGATAAATATGAGAACAAATGAAATTTGTTTTATTTGAGCACATGCTTAAAATTGTATGAGCTTTAAACTTTATTTTTGGGCATATCAAACATTCATATTTGCGAGACTAATGCATCAAGAATGATGCTCTTAACCGGAGAAATTTGGATGACGAGAACTTGGATGTAATTTCTGATATGTGCAGTGCGTATAAAGATACATATATTCTATTTCTATTAGATGCAATTTACAATAGCTTGCCTGGAAAGTTTGCAAAAAAAATCTTGTTAAACAGCTTTTTTAAAGGTCTGCGCATATTATACATATTGTATACTAATATAACGTACCATATATTGTACTACAAAAGGTAGTAATATTAAAAACTCGTATACTTATAGTTATCAAATCTGATGCAAAAATGCATTACTACAAAATTATACATATATAGAAGTATCTGTATATAATGTTGAAGCTAAGATCACATTCGCGAATGTAGGAGTTAGCAGCTGCTGACATTTTAGAGGTCGGAGTATTTTTAATTATATATATGGTATACTCGTATATTAAATGCACTAACCTTGAGTTTGTTCATAGTCCAGAGGAAACACGCGCAAATATTTTGGTTCACAGATCGATATAATAATATTTGACAGAGTATTCATTGTATTTTATAATTTGAAATAAATGAATATTACTCGTTTTTTATCCTAAATATCCTAAATCTCTTGACTTATTCTAAATATTTAAGTATTAGTTGCTTTATAGCGAATTGCATCTAAATTGTTATAAAAATGATTTTTGAAATCCTCTCAACTGTATTAATCTTCCTTGTAACTCTTCTTTTATGGAGGGATATAATGAGAAGAAGGAACGAGCCCAAAAACTTTCCACCAGGTAATTGATATTGTTTGTATATGTACCTATGTGTTTATGATTTTGTATAATAGTATCTAATTGAGTAATATATAATGCGCACAAAATTTATCTTTTTAATCCATGTTTTTCAGGACCCAGGAGTTATATTCCTTGGGTTGGAGGTATGGCCAAAGTTGGTTTGGAGCCACACAAAGCCTTTCTGGAAATGCGTAAAAAATGGGGAAATATATTCGCTTATGATTTGGGTCCTAAAAGGTTAAAACTTTTAAATAATATTATTTAAAAAATAATATATTAGATCTAAATATATGAAGTATATATTGCAATATCATATCGCATATTGATTACAGGGTTATAACAATTAATCACTACAAAGCTATTAAAGAAACCGTCGGACTTTTGGAATTTAATGGAAGAATAAGAACAAGGTCACTTGATTTGATGTGTGCTGAAGAAACACCTAGTGGTAGGATTACTAATTTTGGTTAAAAAGAAATATTTAATTTGAATTTAATCTGAATTTTGTATTAGGAATCCTTTTAAATCCGGATTTAAAATCTTGGGAAGAGAATCGGCGCTTCACGCTAAGAAATCTTCGTGATTTTGGATTTGGAAAAAAGTCAATGGAGTCGCATTTGGAGCTAGAATTAAGAGAAGTTATTGAAAGATTTAGGGGATCCAAAGGTCAACCTCTCCTCATCCAATTTGATTTTTCTGGCGCCGTCGTAAATAGTGTTTGGGCAATTTTATTGGGATCAAGATATGAGCAACAAGATCCTTTAATTGTGGATCTTTATAAGAGGATAACCGAGTACGTTCTACTAAACACATACTCCAATTATTCCTAAATTATTTATTATATTTTAAGATATACATATTATATCTGTAGATTTTGAATTATATAGCACTAACCATATATTATATCAATTAATTATTTTTCAGAGATTTCCTTTCCGCTGCCACACTTTTGTTTTTCCCCATAATCTTCCAAATTTACAATTGGCTTCCTTCGCTGTTTCCATTCGTGGGCAAATATATTGATAATCGAAAATATGTTATGGGATATATGAAGAAATTGGTTCAAGATCACAAGGAAAAATTTGATGAGAATTCCATCAAAGATTTCATTGATATTTATTTGCTGGAAATTGAAAAGGAAAAAGATCCAAAATCGACATTTTATGGAAAAACTGGAGGTAAAATTTTAGGATTGCAAATAGAAAGTATGCAATTTTTTATCCTGAATTTTAGAAACTCATCTAATATCAATTGTCCATGATTTATTTATTGCGGGTAAATTTTTTAACATATTTATATTGTGTACCTATATAAAAAAATTAATTACATAAACATATGAATTATATTTTTGAAGGAAGCGAAACAAGCTCAACAGCATTATCTTGGACATGCCATCTCCTGGCTTTGCATCCAGAAATCCAGGCCAAAGCCCATCAAGAGATTGAATCAGTGCTTGGCCTTGACCGCTTTCCAAATTTAATGGATCGCAACTCGTATATTAAACCTTTATTTACACAATTAATTCTCTAAAATGCATTATTTTAAATTCAGGCTCCCCTACACGGAAGCTTTAATATATGAAGTGCTTCGCTTCGCTTCCGTTGTCCCTATTGGCCCCCACGAAGTTACGGATGATGTGACTTATGAAGGATTCTTATTTCCAAAGGGGACTTTTTTGATTGTAAATATTTGGGCATGTCTTCACGATCCCGATTATTGGGGAGATCCACAAAACTTCCGCCCTGAAAGATTCCTCTCGCCAGATGGCACCAAATTAATCAAACATGAGCCATTTATTCCATTTTTTACTGGAAAGCGCCAATGTTTAGGAGAATCCCTTGCAAGAGATACTCTATTCCTATTTATCACAACCATAATTCAAAGATTTAAAATATATCCCGATCCGGCTCGCCCCACGCCAAAGGAAATCAAAACTAATCCAGGTGCAACTCTTATGCCTGTTTCATTTCCTTTAATTTTTGAAGACAGATTAGGATAATTTAGGTACTTTATAAAAATTATATAAATATGCAATAATTCTATATCATTCGAGAATTTTGATTATCTATGAGTATCTATATATTCATATCATAGAATACCTATTCTTATTTGATAATTTTTATCAAATAGTCGAGCTTGCATAATGATTTATTGAATGTAAATACTTTGTAGCTTTTATGGTTTGATCACCAAAAGATTTATTAACTTAATTTTAAATATTTTAATTACAGAAATATTGATATATAATGTGATAATAAAATTGCCATATTTGATGAAAAAGGCTACTATTGTAGTTAGATAGTATTATCAGTAGGTACCTATATTATAATAGTTAGGTACAAATCCGGTTAATTTTTTAATATTATTCTAGGATCGGTACAAAAAACTGGACAAAAATTATGTACAAAAAAGTTGTTCAAGGAAAATACCAAAAGAACATGTTTTAAGCATATTAATTGTTAACCCTTGCATAAAAAGCAGATAATTCACTAAATTAACCTTGAACATTGGAAATGTTACCATTTCCAAATATTCTGATATTCCAGATTACATGCGAGAGAATTTATACAGTATTTTTATTGAATAACAAATAAAGCGTAAAGATAAATAATTGGATATTATTTGTACAGTTTAATTTTCATTCATTTGATTTAAAAAATCGTAAACATTGAAACAAAAATTTTAAAATAGTAGTATAAAGTAGCTTTAAAAATGCTCGTGTTTGAAATTCTTTCAACTTTATTCGTATTCCTTATAACCTTGCTCATATGGAGAGATATTATGAGAAAAAGGAAGGAGCCCAAAAATTTTCCCCCAGGTTTAATATACCGAATAAATAATTTCATATCTCTGATATTTAATAAAAATAATCAAATGTAGGGCCAAGAAGTTATATACCTTGGGTTGGAGGTATGGCCAAAGTTGGTTTAGAGCCACACAAAGCCTTCCTGGAAATGCGTAAAAAATGGGGAAATATATTCGCGTATGATTTGGGTCCTAAAAGGTTAAAAACTTTAAATATTATTATATAATATATTAGATCTACGGATATCGTATATTGATTTGCAGGATTATAGCCATTAATCACTACAAAACTATTAAAGAAACACTTAGACTTTTGGAATTCAATGGGAGAATGAAAACAAAGGCAATTGACTTGATGCGTGCTGACGAAAATCCTAGCGGTAGGGATTAATATTTAGATTTTAAATTTTTTAAAACAATCATAAAAAGATTATCTATTTTAGGAATCTTGATAAATTCGGATATAAAGTCTTGGGAAGAGAATCGGCGTTTCACGATGAAAAATCTTCGTGATTTTGGATTTGGAAAAAAGTCAATCGAATCACATTTGGCCCTAGAGTTGAGAGAGGTTATTGAAAATTTCAAGAGGTCAAAAGGTCAACCTATACTAATAAAACACAACTTTACTGGGGCTGTCGTAAATAGCGTTTGGGCAATTTTATTGGGCTCAAGATATGAGCAACAAGATCCTTTAATTGTGGATCTTTATCAAAGGATTACCGAGTATGTTATTATTTACATATTACAAGATACTTTAGGTATATACTTACCTAAATAATTTTTTTCAGAGATGTCACTTCTGCTGCAGCATTGATCTATTTCCCCATATTCTTCAAACTTTATGACTGGCTTCCTTTGATATTTCCATTCGTGGGCAAATATATTGAAAATCGGAAATATGTAATGGGATATATGAAAAAATTGGTTCAAGATCACAAGGAAAAATTTGATCCGAATTCCATTAAAGATTTTATTGATATTTATTTGCTGGAAATTGAAAAGGAAAAGAATCCAAATTCGACCTTTTATGGAAAAACTGGAGGTAAATATAAATTATTACTATAATGTTAATTTAGAATTTTAGGAAATTATAGGAAATTATAAGAAATTTTTGGAATATTTATCGTTATTTATAGTTTATGAAAACTAATTTTTTTATTCAAAATTTTAGAAACTCATCTAATAACAATTGTTCATGATTTGTTCATTGCGGGTATACTATATAATTGAAAAATATATCTGTATATATTCTAATACCTACAAAATATTTCAATTTTAATACTTTTTGCAGGAAGCGAAACAAGTTCAACGGCATTATCCTGGGCATGCCATTTGATAGCTTTATATCCTGAAATCCAGGCCAAAGCCCATCAAGAAATTGAATCGGTTGTTGGCGTTGACCGGTTTCCAAATTTGATGGATCGCAACTCGTAAATTAAATCTTTATAAACACATATATTTCTCTAAAAAAACATTGTTTTATTTTAAATTCAGGCTCCCTTTCACGGAAGCTTTAATATATGAAGTGCTTCGCTTCGCTTGTGTTGTCCCTATTGGCCCCCACGAAATCTCGAATGATGTCACTTATGAAGGATTCTTCTTTCCAAAAGGAACTTTTTTGCTTATAAATATGTGGGCTTGTCTCCACGATCCTGATTATTGGGGAGATCCACAAAATTTCCGACCTGAAAGATTTCTCTCGCCAGATGGCACCAAATTAATCAAACATGAACCATTCATTCCATTCGCGACTGGAAAAAGGCAATGTCTTGGAGAATCCCTTGCAAGAGATACTCTATTCCTATTCATCACAACAATTATTCAGAGATTTAAAATATATCCTGATCCGGCCCGGCCAACGCCAAAAGAAATCAAGACTAATCCAGGTGGGACTATCCTACCCGTTTCATTTCCTTTGATTTTTGAAGACATATTGGGATAATGTACTTTACATAAATACATATTTAATATTACAATTTTATCATTGAAGAATTCTCTATTCTGTCATAGGATATTTTTAGCTGATATATAGGGTACTATATTATATCAGTACAAACTACAAAGTTTTAAACTTGTTGAACACTAGATATATGTTGAATGTTAATATTGTATGTAGTAGCTTTGAATTACATACAAGATTTATTAATTTGCATTTAAATACATATATTAATTACTGCAAAGTTGATATACAATAGTATTACTTCTGTGATAATAAATCACTCTATTTGATTAAAAAGATTGGATGACTTTCAAAAGGATACCTAATTCATAAAAGTGTTTTTCCTCCTTAAATGACACAAGTTATATAACATTTAAGGATGACTATCCTATAATACATTACCTAACGTGTTTTGCGATGCATGATCTGAATTTACAATAGATATGTACATAGATATACCAACACATGTTAAAGGTCTATTAGTTACAAATCGGTTTATTTTTTAATATTATTCTAGAGCTGGAGCAAAAAACCGGACAAAAAATATACATGTATACGAAGTTAGTAGTTATTTTTTAAAAGGAAAATATCTAAATGAACATGTTTTATAATACATAGCCTAGGTTAAACCTTGCATAAAAAGATGATACACTTTTAACCTTGCACATTGCAAAAGTTAAAATTTGCATACTATACATTCTAATCTACAGATTAGATGCAAGGCAATTTTAATCACATAAATTCTAAAAATAAATAATTGAATACACTCGTATTCTGTTCAGATAAATTTTGATACATTTGATTTAAAAATCTATCGTAAACATACGATATATCAGAAATATTGTACAAAATAAAAGAGCTTTAAAAATGCTCGTGTTTGAAATCCTTTCAACCTTTTTCGTGTTCCTTGTCAGTCTCCTCATATGGAGAGATATTATTATGAGAAAAAGAAAAGAGCCCAAAAACTTCCCTCCAGGTTTAATATTCCGGATATATAATTTCATATTCGATATATTATTTAAAATAATCTTCCCCAGGGCCAAGAAGTTATATTCCCTGGGTTGGAGGTATGGCTAAAGCTGGTCTTGAGCCGTACAAAGTATTTTTGGGTATGCGGAAAAAATGGGGAAATATATTTGCTTATGATATGGGTCCTCAAAGGTTAAACTTTTCTAAAATCTCTTTTTTTAATTTCCTAAAATTGTCTTTTTTATGAATATATGATTTATATAGGCTTGTATCGTTAAATCATTACAAAATCATCAAAGATATGATGACATTTAACGAATTCAGCGGGAGGGTCAAATCAAGGTCTTTTGGCTTGTTGTGCTCGGATCCAAATCAAAATGGTAGGTTAATATTCACAAATACCTATATGTATTTACTAATTATCCATAAATATTTATGTATTATATAATTTCGTATATGCGTCCTTGTATTAATAATTATCATATTTTATGGAAATTGAATATTTCAGGAATTCTTCTAAATCCGGATATAAAATCTTGGGAAGAACAACGGCGTTTCACTTTGAGAAATCTTCGTGATTTTGGATTTGGAAAAAAGTCAATGGAGTCTCATTTGGACTTAGAGTTGAGAGAGGTTATTGATGATTTCAAGAGGTCAAAGGGTCAACCCATCCTGATACAACAAAACTTTACTGGTGCCGTCGTAAATAGCGTTTGGGCTGTTTTTTAGGATCTAGATATGAGCAGAAAGATCCTTTTTTAGTGGATCTTTATAAAAGGACGACAGAGTAAGTTTTTCTTGCAAAATTAAGTACTATTGTACTAAATACGATATAATATAAAATTTTACATGATAAATTTTATAATATTATTTCAGAAATTTTGTTGCCGTTATGACTTTGACATATTTCCCAATATTCTTCAAATTTCATGAATGGTTCCCTTCTCTATTTAAATTTGTGGGAAATTATTTGAAAAATCAAAAATATGTGATGGGAATTATGAGAAATTTGGTCCAAGAACACAAAGACAAATTTGATGAGAATTCAATCAATGATTTTATTGATAAATATTTGCTGGAAAATATGAAAGAAAAAGATCCAAATTCAAGCTTTTATGGAAAGATTGGAGGTACAAATAAAAATAAAAATAATCTAGAAATAATTTTATGGGAAATAATTTTTTAAATATACCTTATTTTGAATTTGAATTTTAGAAAATCATCTAATAACAATTGTTCATGATTTGTTCATCGCGGGTATTTAATTTTTAAAAAAATATATAAATAATTCAAAATAATTTTAATATTCATCTTTTAAGGGAGCGAAACAAGCTCAACAGCCTTATCTTGGATGTGTCATCTAATGGCTTTGCACCCGGAAATCCAGGCCAAAGCCCAAAAGGAGCTTGATTCCGTGGTTGGCGTTGACCGGTTTCCAAATTTGATGGATCGCAACTCGTAATTAAATTATAGTACCTACAATATCTTGAAATTTTAATTTAAAAAAAACATTGTTTTTAAATCCAGGCTCCCATACACGGAAGCTTTGATCAATGAAGTACTTCGCTTCGCATGTGTTGTCCCTATTGGTCCACACGAGGTCGCGGATGATATCACTTATGAAGGATTTTTCTTTCCAAAGGGAACCTTTTTACTTGTAAATCTTTGGGCATGTCTCCACGACCCTGATTATTGGGGAGATCCACAAAACTTCCGCCCTGAAAGATTCCTCTCGCCAGATGGCACCAAATTAATCAAACATGAGCCATTTTTTCCATTCATGACTGGAAAAAGGCAATGTCTCGGAGAATCCCTTGCAAGGGATACTCTATTCTTATTCATCACAACCGTTATTCAAAGATTCAAGATATATCCCGATCCGTCCCGGCCCACGCCAAAAGAAATTAAATCCATTTCAGTAACGACCATCATGCCTGTTTCATTTCCTTTGATTTTTGAAGACAGATTGGAATAATATGAGGATTGGGGATTGGTCTTGATATTAGTGGCCTAGCTTTTTTCGGAGAATTGAATAAAAAGAACAAAAATAATTCAAAATATCACACATTTATAAATTAGTAGATTGCTTTATTTATTAAATTCTTTAATAAATCCAAGTATTGGTTTGAAAAGTTTTGAAGCATTTCTTGCATGATTCCATCGTCTCGAATCGGATTCTGATGAAGAAATTCCGGATTCAGATTGCACTCAGGACCCGATTCCTTCGACTGCAAGGAGGTGTAAATTCAAAGGTTATCGAGGGAGAAATTCCACAAATTCAAAGATATTTAACTGCTCAAATTATCCTCAAAATTTCGATTCGGAGAAAGATTTCAAAGATCATGGGGAAACATGTATACAAATTATAGTGGAAGATACCTATTTCATATTTTTAACCTTTAAATCCTCAATTACATAATTGCCTTAAACCTTTCCCTAAAAAATTAAATCTTTATCGATTTTTGAATAAATTTCATTCAATGCCCTCGGCCAGATTGCTCTGAAAAATTCCCAATCGATGCCCTGACTGATTACAATTAACATATTTCAAAACATGGACCTCCTCGTGTGCACAAGAGCTATACCCTAATATGCTCCCTTTGTAATCATCTTGGTTTAAATCACAACAGAAATATGAGGATATTACTATTGTATCTGTAGACTGTACCTACTTATTACATACAATAATATATTAATATTTTAAATTTTGAATAAACAAATTCACAATTCATATCATAAAATTTTTCAAAGATATTTAATACGAGTAATATAATGCAGATTACGGATATGTAGGTATGTATTGTACTAGACTTTAGTAGGTACCTACTCTAATAGGGTATTCTAATTTATTAGGTATATGCTTAATATAGAACAATGAAGGTATCCGTAATTCCGTATGTATTGAGCTAGATTACTGATCCTTAATACTATATACAAAGTAGGTAATTAAATAATTAAATATTAATTTTAATAACTAACTCTAAAAAGAAATTAAAAATACCTCCCTAGAAGGACACGTAAAGGGTAAAATATTTTTTTCAAATATTAATATTATTGATCGATAATTTATATTAAACTGAGGTTAAAGATTTTATCCTTGCGTGATAAAATCCGATTTTACGGGCAGTCCGTTTGGCGTGTTAATTCCCCATTTAATCAAAAAGAAACGCTCTTTTATTTTGTTTCCAAATTTTTCGGTAATGACCGAATTGAGAGATTATAGGGTCTAAAAAGTTGGGTAAATCTTCAATTGAAGATTGCCTAAAATCCCAAATTAAGGCAATTATCAGCAATTAAATTGGAGCAGTTTTGTTCTAGGAAAAGAAGTTCAGGAAAAAGAACGGGCTAATTAATGTAATAAATATATAAATCCCATTAGATATATCTTAATAGGTTAGAGATAATTTTTGAGTGCAAATGCATTATAAAACGAAATCAAGCACCCGAAATGAGTCATCATACCTATTCTTAACCATTGTATCTGCATATATATACAAACCATATATTTCAAGTTTTCAAAGTCTTTATTTATCCAATACAAAGGCAAAATTTCATACAATTAGTCAATTCCAACTTATTATTATTGTATTTATATGAATATTTTAACTCGAGAATAATATGGTTATAATTTTGATTTACTTATTCCTTTTTCCCTCATTCGGGTCCTCCCAAGATCTCGAGAATTCAATCTTGGGATTAATCCGTTGGAATATCAAAATCCACGAATTATTTTGTCCGATAAAAACCACAATTCCTTTAAATTAGATATGCATTTTTTCACGCAGAAGGAATATCGCTTAGCCTGCATTCAAAAGCATCTCGAGAATTTTACATTAAATTCAATTCATTTTGCTACACGGTTTGCGCCCTGGCGTTCTCGTCATCCGGAAATCAATCTCAAGTTTTTCAGAATTTTTCACCTAAAAAAGATTTTTTCATTCTAATTGGAGATTTGGAAAAGTTACACAGAATATTTGCTACAACCCTCTTGAAAAATATAAAATTACGGTATGGAATTGTTACTGGAATGCCTGGCTCTATTCTGGTCGATATCGAGACTTATTCAAATTGGAACCTGGTCCTTAAAAATATGGATGAAATTCCAAAATTTTTAAGCCCCAAATGGATTAATATCCGAGGGAGGAAATTAACTGTAAGCTTTAATATTATGCTCAATTATTAACCCTTAAAATATTTGTGAGATTAGGTCACATCAACAGTCAGAAGCCCCCATTTAATCCAAGTTGGGAAACAAATCTTAGGCTTTTATGCGGAAATCTACAAAACTGCCGCCCCAATTTACAACGCCAGCATCAAGTTTGACGTAGATCCCAATCGTCCTGTTGGTATACTCCAAAATGGTACCTGGAACGGCATGTTTGCCGATGTCGTGTATGGCCGAGCTGACATTGCTGCCTTTATGGGTAAAATCCTTTTAAAAAATATTACAAGTCACTCATTTCCAATTGACTCATATTTTTAGGCTACCTTTTCTCTCGATACCCGCTTGTGGATTACACAACCTATATAAATATCGATAAGATGGTATTTATAACGCCCATACCACGTGTTTTAGCCGTCAAATGGCAAGCCATGTTATACCCTTTTTCAAGTCTCGTTTGGCTATTAATTTTCATCTCTTTTATCGGGATTATACCTTTATTTTACTGGGCTTTAAAATTCAATAATGAGCCTGAAAAATGCCCCTATTGGACCGCATTTAATTATGCTTATTCAATTCTTTTAGAACAATCGGTTGATTTTGAACGTGGAACGCGGTTAAGTTCAATATTATGGATTATATTTTCTATAATCATTCTTACGGGTTATCGATCTAATCTGATATCATTTCTAACTTTCCCCGAGATGGAGTCGATCCCCCAAACATTTGCTCAATTATCTGAAAGGATCGATTATGGGATAACTTTTAATTTTGTTGGTGGGATTGGATATATGATGTTTAACACTTCATTAAATCCAATGGCTAAAGGATTATTAAAAAGATTTATTCTTGAAAAGAGCGCTGAAAATGCGTTGTAATCTCCTATGTTCGAGAGAAACATGTCTGTATTGGATTTTCTGGTAAATTGTTTATTTTTTAAACACAATTTTTATTTTTAAATTATTTATTATTCAAAGATACCATCGACCTAGCTGTAGCAGAAAGGTTGACCTTGAAAGAGAGCTTCGCCCCAGTCTTTATGAATCAAGATATCCTTTATTCTGTCATACCTGCCGTGGTTTTACAGAAAAACTCGATATACACGGATGCTTTTAATCAAATTGTTGGTAGAATTCGAGATACGGGACATATTCAGAAGTGGAAAGAAGATTTACTCAAAAGATCAAAAACAATCGGACAAAATACATTAGATTAAATGAGATGGGTAAAAATAGTTTAGAGTATTCCAAGTTGTCAGCAAGTATGTCTAGCCAGGATGAGGAAATAAAGCCTTTCACAATTAATAACTTTATATTATCATTTATGGTTCTGGGGATCGGTCTTGGTATTAGTGGGTGTGTTTTTTTCGGAGAAATGATTATAATGGAGAGTCTAATGAAAGATTAATTCAATACCTACATATTTTAAATCCCTGCTTGTAATATTATTTATAAAAATTCTTTAATAAATCCAAGAACTGGTTTGAACAATATTTCTGGAGCATTTTTTGAAATCACAAAATCCATATGACTCCAACGGCCGTCGTCATCAAGAATGAAGTTCCGAATAAATTTCGAATTAGTTTCTCTCGATGTCCATTCGCTATCCTTTAATTATGTAATATGAAAATTTAAATTTAAACTTATTCTGAAAGTAAAAAATAACCCTTGGTTCAATAAGGGCATCAGTAACTCCGGAAAATGTGACAATTGGAACAGTTATTTTTTTGATGTCATAAGTAGGGGGTTTTGAAACTCCATACATTTTCAAATTTATTCCACTTCCAAAATCATAATATTTTGATGGATGGGTGTCTCCCTTTGATCTATCGGCTTCTTGTAGAGTGTGCAAAAGTGTTTTTATTGAGGTCTGAGAAGGCCATTTTCCTAACAAGACTGAAAATGCGTCCTAAAATAATTTTGTTAGATCAATGTTTCTAAAAAGATAAATTTTACATCGGCAAAATCAGTTGGTATTCCAAGGATAAGAGCAATAGTTGCATCACAAAGGAGCGTTATAACAATTTTGGACACAGTGCAGCATGGAGGATCCTTAAAATTGTTCCCACCCCTTTGGTGGAATACTCTCATGCATGGCCATATTGATTAAATTGAAAAGCGGCTAGGTACCATTAATAAATAAATTATATTTTCTAGTTTTCCATTTATATTTTTAAAATAAATCATTTACATACATATTTTGGCAGAGTCATCCATAATGGCAGTGAACAAATAAATACATATTTTAAAAAGTAAATGATAAATATTTTTGTGGTACTTACCAAAAGGGTTAAAACGAGGAGGTAATTCATTTTTTCAGGCTTTCCTAAAGATGTCTAATATGTTTCTGATTCTCTTCTAATTTTTTTGGATGAATATTTCTTTCAAAATTGCATTGTTAATATAAAACAATGATAATGGGAATATATATCAATCATAAAAGGGTGAATGATTCTCAAAGCAGCATTGTCTCAAATCAAATCTGTTAATTAAATAATAGGCATAATTTTGTATTCTTTCGCTATCTCTAATTTCCTTATATTGTACAATACACCCAGGTATATAGGTAGTATACCGTATACATATCGTATAATACGATATATTACAGATTAGTATAATTACAGATTAGTATGATTAGTATTATTACGTTATAAGTACCCTACCTATTTATTATCAGAATTGTAACATCTACCCCAAGGAAAACTAGGATATGCTTTTTATTTGATAATATAAATCATTTATAGATCTGCATAACATCGTACTATTAAGGAATAAGAAAAGTTAAGAATTTAATTAATTTTGAAATAATACGTATGAATTGAAATAAAAATGAAAAATTTAATGTTCCTTGAATGAATCCTTTCTCCAAATTCAAGCATAAAGATAATCGAAAATTCCAATGCCATAATAAATTTATAAACCCAATCTTAAACTTTTATTACTGATTAAATTTTGTAATAAATCCAAGAACTTGTTTGAACAATAATTCTGGAGCATTTCTTGAAACTACAAAATCTAGATGACTCCATCGGCCGTCGTCATCAAGAATGATGTTTCGAATAAATTTCGAACTAGTTTCTCTCGATGTCCATTCGCTATCCTGTAATTATTTAATATGAAATTTAAATTTAAACTTATTCTGAAAGTAAAAAGATAACCCTTAGATCAATAAGGACATCAGTAACTCCGGAAAATGTGACAATTGGAACAGTTATTCTTTTGATATCATATGTGGGGGGTTTTGAAACTCCATACATTTTCAAATTCCTTCCACTTCCAAAATCATAATATTTTGATGGCAATGTGCCACTTCTGGATCTATCGGCTTCTTGAAAAAAGTGTAAAAATGTTTTCATTGAAGTCTGAGAAGGCCATCTTCCTAACATCACGGAAAGTGCATCCTAAAATAAATTGGCTAGATAATGTTTGTAAAAAAATAAATTTTACTTACATCTGCAAAATCAGTTGATGTTCCAACGATAAGAGCAATTATTACATCACAAAGGAGCGTTAACAATTTTGGACACAGTGCAGCATGGATGACCCTTAAAATTGTTCCCAATCCCTTTGGAATACTCCCACGCGTGGCCATATTGAATAAATTGAAAAGAGGCTATATGATATCATATTTCAATTATATTTCTTAAAGGTATTATTTTAAGATAATTAACATATTTTGGTAGAGTCGTCAATAATGGCATAAGACCTTGAAGTAAAACATTTGTACTATTCCCGATTGCTCCGGAAGACGAAGCAAACCCAACAAATAGATTAATATTGGCGTTGAGTCGAGGGTTCGCTGCAACACTTTTATAAAATAAAACAGTGCCCATTGACCACCCAATATATGTCAAAGATTGTCTTCCAGACACCGAGAGTATTTTGTCGATTGCTGCCGGTATATCATAGTTTGCTTGCTCGTCCATGCTGTTTAAAAAATATAAATTGTCATTTTATTCGAATATTTTGAGAACCTAACCTGAAATCCCAAAATTCTGATGACTTCATGCTTTTGTTAATATGCCCCTGTGAATAAAAGTTCCCCCTAGCATTGAAAAACCAGACGTCCATTTTATTTTGTGCAAGAATCAACGCTAAAAAATTATATATTTAAAAGTTGATTTTGATGTGATTTTATTGTATAGTACGAAGAGTGTCCTTCAAAGATCCAGTTAGAGGGACAAGATAATCTTTTGAAGTTCCTAAAAGTTGGTGAACAAAGAATACAATTGGACGGCCCTCTGCCGGAATTCGGTGTAATGTCAGATGATATCCATCTTTGGAAATTATCTTGTGAGTTTGAGTTGGAAATCCGTAACTTTGAATCAATTCAGGCTGAAAAAATATATAAAAATGTAAAATAGTTACATACGAGTATTCACCTACCGATAATATAATAGTAATACTTTGTAATATTTAATAAAATGAAAATATCAATATCAGTAATAGGGTACTTTACAGGATCAAGATGGGCTTCCATCAAATTCACTGGATATTTCCCATAAACCTTAGGTCGCGAGAACATGCCTTGTCCTTGACCCAAATGACATATGCTCAATAGCACCAAAAATTTAATAAATTTTGAAAAATTCATATTTACATTAGTAATCTAGATAGGTATTCAATATATGAATCCTGAATTGTATTATACTTAATTTATCCTTTGAATTTATAATTCCGCATTCATATAATATTATATCAAGGTTAAAATAAATTACTTCGCGTGGTTAGAAATTCCAAATATTCATAATTTGAAAATAATAACATGTATTTAGCCATTTAGCCTTTTAGGTATCATGATTTCATTTATCGTAATTTTGAAGTTTTACATATTTTGCAATCTGGATAAAGAATAAGTTGCTGATAAAAAACAATATGAATTTAAATATTACAGATACAATAGCTCGGGTTGATATAAATTTATTTATGGATCCTCTATTTAAAAATGTTTCTACTCTCTACCTTTCCAGACCAAAAAAGAAATAGTATGAAAGATGAAGAAATTTTTTTTTATTAATTTTATTGCTGCTCTCAACAAGCTGTATGCTTATAGAGCCATTTCAAATTACAGAGTTTGTTTATGTACGTCTA
>JAAZTK010000786.1:0-17374 GCA_036507255.1 Megalothorax incertus
TTTTAAAATACTGTAATCCCCCAGAATAATAAACGAAGGAAAGAAGCAAAATTTAAGATGATTTTTATGTTCAATCATAATTTTACGGGGTGACGGGCAGGGGAGGAGGAGGCAGGGAGGAACGTGAGAAAAAGGGGCTGTCAATTTCTCTCACTGCCAAGTTGTAAATAAATGTATGATTGGCTGCAGTAGCTAATACTAAGGATATCCTAAGAGCTGAAATCTCTTTCTCCCCTTGAAAAGGGCATTATAAATTTTATATTAGCCCGAGAGGAGCCCCGTCTGTCTCCACTCTTCACTTATTCGAAAGAGAGAATGGCAGTTTGACTTTTGGCTCCGACCAGAACTCTAGAAGGATTTCAACCGTATGTGAAATGACCGGTAATTCGTGCTTGATACACTGAGGGGAAATGATACACGAGTTAGATTCGATCAAATATCAAATTGGGAGTAAATAATATTGTGAAAAGAAGGAATGGGGGGTGGGGTGCACACAAACAATGGATGGGTGACTTTGACTGTTCTTTTCAAGGCTTATTTGTTCTTCCTATATGGATTTGTATGGTTCTTTTGTATAACATACTAGGGGTAAACATGGGGAGGACACAGGAAGAGACTTTTATTCATAAAATAAAGTAGAAAATAAATACAAAACTTACTCGTAGACATATATGTTTTTCCTATACTGACATAGGGCGTCACTAATAGTTAAGAAAGAAACGGAACTGCTTTACCGAGCTACTGAAAAATTACCCGGATAAAAAACCTGTGTGGTTCAGACGGGAAAAAATCGGATCAATCTGCGAGCAGTGGTTGTGTACTAGTAATACTAGGAGTACATATTACTCGTAAAATACAATTTCTGACATGCGAATTTTTGCCTTCTTTTCTCACCACCAAGGGGAAAAAACTTTGAGGAGTAGGAGAAAAAAGTTTGATGGTTTTTTTACTCTCTTCACTATGTGAGAATCAAAGGAGATCTTCGCTAACGCTTTATCCATTTTTTTCCCCAGGAGAAAGCCATTAAATTGTGGGATATTATCCAGTCCGTCGAGGAGGACTAGGAGGATAGTACTATAGGTATCATCTCTCAATTACCTCCTTCTTCGGAGCCTCAGAACGGTCCGCTTAATTGATTCAAACTGCAGGGAAATCAATTTACACGCAATTTATCTGAGGAGCTTTGAGCCCAGTCAAAATGTAGGCTGGAAATAAAGTTCGTTGGTGAACGCACTCTTTTTCGGAAAAGGGAATTAATTAGCTTCGAAGCTTTGGTATAAAATCCCGTGGCTTTTCACATCAAAGTGGTATTTAATTTTAGCTCTCCTCCTAACCACTAACACATATTAGTGCATAAATGCCTATTTGCGATGATAGACAATTCATTCATTTAGAGATGAGGCTTATTTGCAAAACCATTTGGAATTCTGATTGATTTGTACAATCCGCATTAGATGAGCATTAGGAATGTAAACAAAAACAAGTTCATCCTCAGACTCACATAGTTGATGATTGATTTCGGTTTTAAATAGCTGTAGAGTGTTTTTTAATTAATGGATTTTGTGGTTAGTGTTACAGTAGTCAAAATTCTAATAGCATAACATGTAGTATTATTTGAGGATTGACATTTGACGATGGAAGTAGGATTCGTCTATTTTAAAATTGCAAATATTTAATATTTACAATAGCTTTTGTATTTGCTAAAAATGATCGAGGCTAATTTAATATAGGTACTTGAATAAAACGGCATATGCATCGCTTTAAAAATACTTAATTCACCATATAATAATTTGCTTCCAATAAAAAGTGGGATAAGAGTCGAGCGGTCAATAAATTATTTTACTTTTAGATCAATTTCAAAGGTAAATATTGGTGGTCAGTTTTAAATTTGGGCCTATGCTTATCAATTTGGGCAAAGTACCACTTAAAACATTTTTAATAATTGAAAAGGTGTTCCTTCACTAACTCCGTATTTCAATTCGGGTTCCCAAAAAACCGCACATGCTATACAAAGTTGTATCAAAGTTGGCCATAATACGCACGAAAGAGGCATTTTTTTATCAGAAAAATCTGGCATATTCTTTCAACGTATTTATTCTCCTCATGCATGATCCGTGTATTAAAGAAAGCACACAAGTGCCGAGTTTTGTGTTTCAAGATCGTGAGTGAAATCATTCTATTGTTTCTCCACGCGAGTTTCATCCTGAAATCCGGAAATGAATATATTTTTATGAATTTTGTCCATTTCCTTATTTATTTGCAAGCAGTGAAACATGCTTTCCAAATATCCTTACTAGACTTGGACTTTGTCACCCCTATACTTTGTTGTGCCATTTGATCCATACATAAAATATTTATTATTTACAGAGTCCCATTAAATTTCAGGCCAAAGTTTACATGAGGAAATAATTATTGGGTTTCACCGGCGGCGAAAGACGTAAAGTTCACACTATAAACACGCCTTAGCTTTGGAAAGGTGGACAAAGTAGTAAAACTTTAGGAGGAAATTCTACTCATGAGGAAATAATTATTGGGTTTCACCGGCGGCGAAAGACGTAAAGTTCACACTATAAACACGCCTTAGCTTTGGAAAGGTGGACAAAGTAGTAAAACTTTCGGAGGAAATTTTACTCCGGATTGAATTGTATTTAGATTTTGAAGAGAAGCTTGGGAAAGGATGTACTAGGCTGGCTAGCTTAGAAAGGTGGGAGGAAAGTGATTTGAGATAGTCTCAACCCACGAAGGTAGGCTATTTATGCTTATTTTATCGATTTCTCTCCTCCCACGAGAATGGATTAACCTCGACTTTTCTCACTTTGCCTTACATTTACTTAATAAATGTGTTTAACTTCACTGTTTTTAGTTGTAAATCCCCACCTCTGGGGGGATATCAAAAGATTCTCCAATTTCAAGTGAATGAGGTGGTGGGATTTTAGCTTTTACTCACGTATGTATATATGTAGGAGTAAATAGGCCGTCAGTTCGAATGTCTGAGACCTGATTTATTTCGGATTAAATTACTATACTTACTATACACAATGCAAATCAGTTCTATATTTTATTCATCCTGGGTTGTACTACAACTACTAGCTTTCGCTTACTAGTGTAATTATACAGGAGAAAGTTAATTCCAGAAATTAGGTTTTGATGCAAAATCTGCAAATGTTGTTTACTCATAGTCTATAGGACAATGGATTAAACTTTGAATATTGTTTTCGCGAGAACCTCGGGAATAAATGGGGTACAAATCCTTTCTCGGAAAGAAGGAGGCCAAATTCAATTATTTCCTCCGTCTCTCTCCATCAATTGGAATGTTTTCTAATTTAGAATTCTCTTAAGGTGGACTTTCTCTAGTGCTACGAGTAGCTGAATAGAATAGAATAGCGTTAATGACTCTGTTCACTTGCTAAATGCCCCAAGTAAATGCCTCAATTTACTTCAATTCTTATTCATGAAGTGGGAATAAGGTTTAAATCTATCCCTAGTATATACAGAGTGGGCATTTTGCAGAATAATTTACAAGAATTTACTTTCTCCTTAAGAAAACAAACCTAAAGGCTACAATCCCATTATAGCGGCCCATTCTTTACATTGCTTTCTTTTCCCATTCCAATTCCACTTCATCTTTTTCTTGTTTTAAAGGAATTACTTTCATTTAAAAATGCATTTGCATTGTAAGATTTTTTAGGTCTTTTTTTGGCCGATATTTTTTTTTTAAAAAAGGGCAAATCACTTCAAAGGGGATCTAGCATTTAAAAGGTATGCTTTTGTAAGATTTATAAGATTCTATATCAAGTAGTACTGCAAGAGTCTGAGAAAGTACTACGATTAAATATTTAAGGCAATTTTTCATTCCTTGTCCTCCTACTTTTCCCTGCTGCAACATTTTAACCTGGAGCCGTTAACTCCAGCCCTGAAAAAATGCAAAAAATAATGTTTTTCAAACCTGAGAGGCTGATATATATACCTGAGCTTGGGCTACCTATCGTGGATAATATTTACAGATAGCTATGAACATTTGAGATAGCAAAACCCAAGAGAGGAATTTACTCGCTTGCTTTCTAGACTTTGAAATTCCTTACCTGGTCGAATTTATTTACATTTGCCCCTCATCTGAATATATGGTTATGGCAGTTTAAGTTTTATACCTGCATTCCTTCCTAAGTTCTTAAGAGCTAAAGGTATGGACAAAATCTACATGGAGAGGCGAGGGATTTTGACAAGAAATGATTTACTGTTGCTCGGATTGAACTGAAATGATATGAGACTCGCAGACTCGCAGTGGTATGGTGTGTACCCATCCGAGTCTCAAAGTAATTTTTTCAGTCAAAAATCAATCAATCAAACCTCATTTCAAACCTTTCCAATCATACTTCCCTCCCGCCTATATCTTCTAATGGTTAATATGTTTATATGGATAATGGCTGAAAGGAGCTGATATTTAAATTTCAAAAAGATTCACATAAAGATGGGTTAAAAGGGGCTCAAAATGATTTTATGAAGGTGAAATGAAAATATGTTTTCCCTAATGGAATCTCCCATATCTAATCTCTTTTATTGCACATTCGAACGGGGGGAGGGATTGAGCATTTGATGCATGGACCGATATTTTTTTATACGAGTATTCCACAGATCTCAAGGCAGTATTTCATAATAAATCCAAAGAGCTTTTGACTTTCATTTGAACATTTTTTCAGGGAAGCTCAAAAAGATATCTCGGATAATTAATTATGAACTAATTTAGATACTTAATCTTTCACATGTAATTTACAAAATTATCAGAACGGCAGAAATATCAGTTGAAGGGTTAAGTAAACCTATTGCTCTACTTTTAAGAAATCTCATCTCAAATCTTAATTCCTGAATAGAGATATACGGATAGATAGTATAAGACCTCCGCTGTTAATAATTCATAATGATCCTTTTCAATATTTTAGCATGTCCTCCTAGTATAAGTAGTATAAAGATTATGAGATTATACTGTACAAGCATATGCGCATAGTAAATCTCCAATCATACTTCTTAGGACTTGCGATTTTATTAAAACTATCAGTATAAGCCTTGCTTAACCTAACCTTATGAACTTTTCCCAAGCTTTTTCTTTAATAAGATATGAATGTTCGCAAAAGATCGTAGATTCTCAGCTACTGTAATCCTAAAAGATCTTGCATTTCAAAAGGTTAATCTAAAATTTTAAAGGCTAACTAACTTTAATTGGTGTAGACTACTTCCATTTGATATTTTAGAAATTGAGGATTGCAGTTTGAAGAACTTTACATTTATTATTTTCATATTTCAAAAGTTCAAATACAAGTAAAAGAAAAGTAATTTATCCATTCTACTTGCATTCGATTCCAAGAAAAAAACTCGTCAATATTGAATACTCCCATTTGATCGAGGAGAAATTTTTGATTGCATTTTAACCAGATGATGGAACCTCGACCAGTGCTTTTATTTTTGGGTAAAGGGAAAGTTTATTTCTCTGATGTTCATTTTGTCTGGTGAACTGCTGATCTCTTTTCTCTTATAGCTTCAAAAAGGGTAGCAGGATGAAAGAGTAAAAAGAGGAGCTTTCTCCCGAAAATGGATAAAGAGAGAGAGAATTTTTTCGATTAAGTTCCTAAGTCAGAGCTGGGGCCAAACCCTTCAATTTCTTTTCTTTTTATGATTTTATTCCACATTTTTCCCCCACTCTCTCGAGTTTGTATAAATATATCTCTTCATCTCTCTCCTCCTCTAACTCTTTCGTACGCTCGCCCGTTCGTTCGAATTCGAATCTTCTTAAACTCTCTTTGACTTTGAAGCTCTTTGACTCGGCTTGAATTTCTTATCCCTAACCCATCTACCATTTACTTACATTGGCGAATTCATATAAGGATCGGCGAGGAGGAGGAGGATGAGATGATGATGATTTTCTACTCCCTCCCACCCACCCCATATGATGTTACCCCTCCTCCTCCCATTTTACTTATTTTTGATTCAGATCACGATAAGAAGAAAGTATCCGAAGAGGCGGAGGAAGATATGAAAAACAACTCGGTTTTTTTTGCTGAATTTTTTTTAAGAATATGAAAAAAGTGCACCAACTTCCTAAATTTGCCAATTTCAAAATAAGTACCCCACTCCTCCGAGATCCCTAGCCATACACTATCCAATTTGAAATTTCAAACTTTAAATAACCCGAATAAATGGGATTACAATTGAGAGGAGTAGCCAGTCATGGGAGTAGCCTAATGAAAGTCAATTTCTGAATGACCGCTTCTTTTTCTCTTTCGAAAAGAACTCTAGAATTTTAATCCTATGCTAATCCTATGCTAATGGGATGGATATATCTAGGGTACACGTTACAATCCGACAGCTCCATGCTCGAAGAAATATTGCAATAAATAAAAAATATACAGCTTGAATTCGCAAATATTCCCAGATGAGTTTCTTCAGCCGTTTGCCGAATTCCGCTTTAAAAAGTAACTTTCTCCTTTCAATCATTTGGATGCCTTGAAGCTAAAAACCACGCACTTCCTTATTCGCGAGTATCCTTGCAAAGGAATGACGAATGACATGACAAGGAGAAGAAAGCATGAATTCTGAATTCCTAATTTCAATTCAAAGGCTGACATATAAATTCTTTATGGGAGCAAAAGGGAGGGTATAAAGATAGACACTAATATATTGCATTTTGGCATGCTCTATATTCTATACAATATACAATTTATTCTTTCAAACATTTTATCAATAAAAATGTTGCAAATAAGCCTACCTATACAGCTAGATGAATATTACAAATTGGAAAATACATACTACTTTTAATAGTATTTATTCATGAATGAAATATTCAAAGACATTGTACAGGTACATACTTACAAGTTATAAGCATAAATTCATGGGATCTAGCAGCTCGGAACGGAATTCAAATTTTTTTATTTGGAATTTCGGGAGCCACAGGCTTTGGGAAGGGAGCTAATAAGGGAGTGGAAATGCAAAGAATCAATTTAGCGAAAGAATGCATAAAGTTATATCCTATTGCGAGTGAATGCATGTATTATATGGAGATGGAGAGTCAGATATCGTGCTAGTTCTCAGAAGAAGAAGTGCGATACAATCTTGTAAGGTCGAAGAAAGATTTAATTCTTTCGCTTCCGCTCCTCCAGACTATTCTCCCTTTAATACATATATAATTCATTGGCTGCCTAATGAAACAAGGCCTGCCTGACACACACACATTGAGAAATTCCCACTTTCTTTAATAGTTGATACTCCCAGTACAATACTATAAAACATTGAGACTCAATGAAACAGATCCCCCATAACTCCCATTTCCTCTGCCTGTTCAAAGTGTTTTCCAAATCCACCGAAAAAGAATAAAGAGGGCCATTCATTCAGTCATCCCCTCCCTGTGTAACCCAAAGGTACTTATTCTCTTTGCATCCGCCCACTACTCCCTATTAAGTTCTAAATACTTCTAGGTACGTACGAGTAGTACTACGAATGCACTTGCACTTATTTAAGCGAAAACCTTGCTTATTCCGCACCGACTCATTTATTTTCGGGAGGGGAGTCTCAAGTGGAGAGATTGTCTTGATTCTGGTGACAAGCTCGACTTCTTATTAGTGCCGTATGCGAGACAAAAAATGTCCTCTCATTATTCTTCCCTGGGCCCAACAAACGACTTCACAATTTACAGATATATATTGTAGGCTAACCCAATATCATTTCCTCAAGTTCCCCCTCTGCGCCTCCTTTGAATTTCCGGGAACAAAATTTGCTAATGATTCATTCTCTTTGTCCGCCTCTCTCGACTCTCCCTGACTCTCGACTCTTTCCTCGCTGAAATCTCTAATTGGGATGCAAAGAATGCCTTGGCAGTTGTCGCCTCGACTTGTACATATGGGATTTTAAGGTGGTGGCTTCTGATTGCCGATGAACTAAGTCAGGAATGTTTCGTATTATTATTTTCAAGGAGAATTTTTCGTACCCGCAAAACAATCCGTGATGAATTGATAATCATGGGGAAATTTACTACTATTTTTCAAGGGAATTTAAATTTTTAAAACAGCTCAACTTTTTGTAGGTAATCTTTAAAAATATCTAAATTTTTAAGCGTCAAAACCCCGCTTAATTAAAGCAATTTTAGCAATTTTTTTAAAGTGTGAAGGAAAGTTTTTCTCCGAGCAGGATATTGTATGATAGTGTGATAATTGCAGAAATAATCGAACCAGAATTCAACCATTTCCATTAAATTCTCAATGAAACTTAATATGCAAAGCAAATGGAGTTGAATGAAATTCGATTCAGTACTCAGTAGCAGTTATCAGTAGGTACGTTTTGCCATCATGGCCTATAATACTATTTGGTAAATACACCTACGAGTTCCATATAATTCGCGGAGTTAAAAACCGCAGATCAATGCGGCTGAGGATGGAATAGAAATACGATCTGGTGATGAGAAGAAGGACCAGATGTGCTTGCCATTACTTGCCCCGGTTTCACCGTATGCGGATGTGGGAAACAATTTATCAACATTTGCTTAGAAGTAGAATTGTTTCGTGCTCGGGCTCCTTAAAAGCCTTTCAATATATATTGATGTGCATTACTCTTCCTCTACTTACCTTGTATCTCCTTGCTATTGCGGATTTGTTGCTCTAGTCTCGCCGGAGTAGCACAAGAGAGGAAATCTCCATCATTCTCCAATGTCTCTTTCTTTCTTCTAAACTAGGTCTCCAGGTTTTCCCCCCAGTTTAGGGCTCCCCAGCTGGACCAAGTTCGATTTGTGTCTTGAGGTCCTTGCAAAAAACCGAGTAATTTGACGGGTCAGAGTCCAGACCACGGTACCACCACAAATAAGGACACTGTAAAGTATATAGCTCTTGGGGAGACACTTTTCCAATGGATTTAGATATATTTATTTCGATTTCTCGGACTCGACTTGGACTTGGATGAAAATAAATCTATTTTTCCGAGAATCGAGTCATGTCTTGCCTTGAATGTAGCATGTATTGGTTAGAATTCTATTTCTATTAGTGGATCACGTTCTCTAGAGTTTTATTCGAAGAGATGTAAAGTACGAGTACCCAAGTACAAGGAGTATATGGATTAGTGAAGGAAAAAGATGAGCTCGGGGGAAAATGAGAGTTCTTGTATTAATATTGACTTGGACAAACTCTGGGAAATGTTCTGGTCGTGCTTAACTCAAGTTCTTCCACTTGGTTTGTTAACTTTTACTCTAGAGATTTGGGCCCGAACACGGTGACCAATAAGTAGAAAGTACTTTCCCTTCGTAATAAGCTTTACTTGTGTTCATAAAATAACTTGTTCGGTTTTGGGAAGGTTTAGATCTTCTATATTTGTATCTCGAAGCACTTTTGAGGTTTTGATTGCACAATTATTAGCCAATGTTCGTGACTGGGCCTTCGGAGGAGATCAGGAATCTGAAATATAATATAGACAATAATGATAGTTGTAGCAAGTACATGTGAATTAGCTCTATTTACTTGCCCCCAAATCCCAAACTTACAATTAACCATTAAATATTGTGTGAGCTAATATCTGTGGGAATCAGAGATGCTGAGAGAGTGGGGGAAAATCCGCAAATTTAAGGGCTTTATTATCCGCCTACCATCTCGTCCCTCCCTCAATGTTTACCCTCGAATTGTTTGGATGGAGAAGTTCATTTACTATCTGTATAAGTTTGTAATTGTTCTCTATTTCTGGGGCTTCCCCTCAATACTTGGTAGCATTACAAGATAGTCATAGTCAGCGAAATGGCCCCACAATTTGTTTCTTTTTTCCGTCGGGGCCCCAAAGACTTTTCCCCTTCGAGTGATCTTCTTGAGATATATTTACTCAGGATGACTTTTCTTTCCCCAAAGGGAAATACTACGAACTGATGAGTATGTATCTTTTTTTACGGCTACTCATCTCTGGCCCTACTTGTAGTACATCCATATATTGGGCTCGGCTTATAAAAGTAAACAGTTACAATCCCCTTTTTTCAAAGTAGCAAAATACTTTACTCGAGACTCCTCGCCAAATGGTTCAATTGGGCAAAAGGTAAGTGGAGTAAATGCTTTCAAATCCCAAGTGTGTACAGTCTCTGGACATTTGTGCTTTTTCTCAATATCGCACTCTTCCGTGCTTATTCTATTTTCAAAGGTAACATTTATTTTAAGCATTATTTTGAGAGGATATGTGGAGGAGTAGATGAAATTCTATTGGGGATTTGAAATTTTAAAATTATTTACAATTTTATCGTGTTCAAGTATGGCAAAAAGAGCATCGGAAAGATATCTACGAGTAGATGTGCACACACACATACACACACAAAATTCTAAAAAAATGATTGGCTCAAATTGAGGGGAAATATTTCAGGGTGTGCCATTTGCCAATTTTCCAGGTAACTTGTAACTAGATTGAAAGTGACGGGGAACGGTCTTTTTTTGCAAAACTTGCAAAAAAATCGATGAATCCATTACTACATTCCTTGTACCTACTATTCAGTTGTAATCTTGTATGATTTACTTACCATGTATTTTTGCACACACCAAGCGGGGGAGTTCACCGGAGGAAATGAGTAGAGTTTATAGTAGAGAATTGCATTTTCCTGGAACGGGGATTTTTTACGAGCTCTTAGATATGGGCGACCGTGTTTTATGGAGGATTTAAGTGAGTTGACTCTGTATTTAAGATGATGGGGACGGCTGTTGCTTCTCTCAGAGGAGGACAATGAAAGGACGAGTCACTGAGCGATGACACATTACTCTGTCACTCAACTCGGGCTCATGAAAGAAATGGCCCGGCTTATTAAATCCAGTATAATTTAACTTTTAGGAAATGAGGTGAGAAATCCTTTCAATTTAAATGAATTTATCTCAATGGTACACAGCTCCCAAGTAAGTTATCCCCGTAAATTTAATGTAAATCCAGCAGATAATACAAATGTTCCGGTGGGATTTCTACACTTTTTTTACTAGAGAAGATGTGCGTTTACGATAATGAGTCTCGGAACTCCTGGAACTTTTCTAAGGGTTAAAAGGGCTTTAAGGATACAACTAGATACTATCCTTAGCCAAGTTTAGTATTTTAACTTTAATGTAAATGTTGATTGTGTGTGAGAAAGTGTGTAATTTCTTCTAGACGGGGGAGGGTGGGTTTTTAAGACCCCTATTTATTGAAGTGCTCTTTTCTCGCAATTGTTTCTGTTTGGCCTTTTCGGTCATTTCCCTCCAGACTCCCAAAAACTTTCTCTCACTTTGTTCTATGAGCTCTCGCACTATTATGTAGGTATGAACATTGCACAGTGCTTTAATTTTTATTTTATTTCCCCCTCGGAGCCCAAAAGCTTTGCAATTACTTATATCTATGTAGGGAATCACGAGCGTATGTAATGGTTAAATGGTTATGAGAATAATTAGTGCTTTGGGACTAGTTGATTATTGCTCTTTTATGTTTTTAACTGCAACAAATTTGTTTAAATTTTCAAACTATGTGCAAGCTTTATATAAATGTTTTTGTAAATCGTTCCTTCAATCGATTTCTCGTTGTTTTGATTGAATAATTGATGGTATTCAGTCGGGTCCTTTAATTGAACACGTTAAATAATTTAATGAAATTGCAAATTGTAGTGGATATTTAATGGAATTCACAAATGAGCTAGCCTGAGAGTGTACACTTGATATCGGAGCTTGTTCTTGCCTCGTCGGAGAGTACGGGCAAACTGAGACCGGGACGAAGAGAACCCGGTTCATTTCTTGGAGCGGGGAAACCGCCGATTCAGCTCTGGCCCGCATACGCAAAGACTCTTCCCAGACCCTGTCCAAACAAGCCCCCCAAAGTCAGTCTGATACAAACCGGCTTAAAGGCCGTTCTTAAATTGAATAATCTACACACATTTTACATACATTTGTAATATTGTACTAATCGTAACGAAAAAATTATGTTTTAAATCGGAGGAGGTGTAGAAGGTTAATCTCTTCGGGGTTTTTTTCCTTGATACTTTTGTAAGCCAATGAAACTGTCAATACAGAGCTTAAATTTCAACCGGAGACTATTGGCTCAGAATCATGCCATGAACGAAGTAACTCATCCGAAGCGGAGGAGAAGTAAAAGTTGAACTTGTTCAAAGTAAAAAGGCTAAAAACTTTTTTTTATGTACTCAGGATCGAGCCAGGCGAGGACCTAGTAGCTAAATGTACTTGTACTTTGAATTCTTCGGGGAAGGCTGGATTGAGAGCTGATTAGGGTTGATATAACTTAAGCATACGTGATCCTCACCAGCTCTGAGGAGAATTTACCTATGAGATTTTTTGTAATATAAAAGTGTATACGAGATGATGATGAGGATTAGGGGTTCTACAGAGTAGGAGCATGCCTGTATTAAGGAGGGGAGAAAGATTGAAAGAAGCTGACAAATCCAAAACTTGGCACAAAACACAAATTGCTCTTACATAATTGTTCGCATGTGCTTCGATGCATCTTTGAAATACTACCCACAGATACTTAAAGTATCCATGTATTGGAGAGAGATTCATATGTGTCTACTTTGCTATCAAACTCTCCTGGTTAAGTTATGCAAGTAATATAATCATTGGCAAATTTATTCTAAAGCCAATTTATTTCAACCGACCGTATGAAGCTGAATTTAACATTGAATCCGAATAGTACCTACTCGTGGGCTCGTATACGCCTCTATTTATTTACTATTAACTGTTCTATTTCCTTCCCCCCAATATTCTGTTGTATTCTTAGAATGCTTAATTGAATTCCTTTGCTAAAATAAATTCCACCCATCTTTTCAACTTAGCTGGAACACGTGTATGTATCCGTATTCGAATAAGAATACTCTTAAGCTTCAAAGTCGAAGGATTAAACCACTTTTTCCAAGAATTGTTACTTAATTGGGTAATACTGTATTTGATGGCATTGTTATTTAAAAGTCATATTTTCATCGGAAATGTGTTTTATATGAAAATATAATTAATCCAAACTCTAAGCAGAAGCCTATCTGCTTACAAATATCAATTTATACACAAAAAGATAATGATTTCCAAATTGGCAAAATTTCCAGGAATATATACTTTCTTTTGGAGAATATTGAGGGCTAATAATATCACAAACTTAGATTCCGAGAAACCAGCATCATTAAATTAACAGAAGATTCAAATGATAAATGTCAATTTGTCATTTGCAAGGAGTACATGGCTAATTGGTAAGCAAATTCCTTTGTTCTTCCATTATTAACCTCATAAAGTTTAGAAGTTTAGAGCATAACAATATAGAGAGATTTCCCAGAATTATTCCCAAATTAACTCTGCGAATATAACAAGGGTTTTTGATTATAATGATGAGGCGAAGGATATAGCTGATATTCAATACAATTATATTATACACGTAGGTGGGCAATTGAGGCGTGGGTGAAAGCTGGAAAACTGGATTTCATCGCCTAAAGTAACTAGAATAAAATCTCCTCCTACTCCTCCTTCCTTTGATTCAATCGAGTTCGTGTCCGCTTGAAAAGAAATAGAATGGTTTTGAATTAGCTTTTGAGCTGAACGCCTGAGTTCAGGTGGGTAGCCAACCAGACAATAATTCGGCCAAATTTTACCCTCCTCTGACCTTATTTCAAAAGCCCAGGTTCCTCGAGGCCTTTCTCTCTCTCAAGTAATCTTTCCGAGGAAGAATTTGCCAACTTTCATCCGACACTGTCCACCCAGAGTCCCCCGTTAAAGGATTCCTAGAACTTGATGGATGAGTAAAATCCAAAAATAACTTTGGAAGGATAGTTAATTCAGAAATTTGAAATTGCGAAGTGCGTGTGCTTTTTTAAATAAAAACTCTTTAAAAATATTCGCCCAAAATAATATATCGAGCCCTTTGAAGGGAGTAGAATAAAATATTACTCGCTTTCAAATTTTGATACTCGTGTAGGATCCGAGCGTGCAGGCATCTAAAAGTTTGAAGTTGAAATTGGACTAGTTTATTATTTGCAAGAGTTAAATACGAGCAAGTTTGAGAGCAGTAAAACTGAAAAGTTGTTTAATTTCTGACCTACTAAACTGACAAAGCAGCTTCACACTTGCATACAAATATCTCTATCAACTTACTTTGCATTGTACACGGTTTTATTATTTTTCTCCTTGATTGGTTTTTTTAAACTAAATTTTTTATATAACTCCGAAACTCGAGCCCCTATGAGAGCGTTTGTGAAAGCGTTTGTAGTGAGGAAAGAAAGGTTGTGAACAGGAATAATGATAACAATCTCTTTTTGCATTAATATTACGTATTCCAAATTCCAATACCCGTATAGTCGAGTGACATATCACTCCAGAAAAGAAAAGAAATGAAAAATAGCTAATAAAATTCATTTTTTACTACATCCAATATCCTCCTGGAAAATTAACTTATTTATCGCAAAAAACTAGCAGCTTATTCAATATTCTCTTTCTAATATTCACGCGTTTGGTATTTACTCAAAGCCTGCAGTATTTAACTCTAGAAAGCTGCAAAAATACACCCTATTAAGATTATTTACAAAAGCCCACTCCCATTTTAAAAACCTCAATCCAATAAATTTTTAATGGATGCAATTAAACATGTGAATTTAAGCATTGGAAGTTTGGAACTGTTTAATTGTCGCGAGATAATCGATAGTATTTCCTCCTTAAAATATTTATCTCTTTTTTCGCCATTAAATTTTAGACTTTTGCAGTAGGTAGTTTATTCGACTTATCTCCCTAATAGCTTCTTTCTCCGACTTGAATTGCAATCATAATTAAGTTAAGAATGCGAGGATTAAATTCTTGTTTGACACAGAATAGATTTAGGATTAGTTTTAAACTGAAAGATTTGATACCTAAATGTATTTATAGAATATGGAGATGCGAGATTATATGAGCAGGGGGCTTGATGTTCTTGGCTGAAAATGACAGAAACATCTGATAAAAAATTCAAGAGTTGTTAATTAAATCTCTACGCACTGTAATATAACTTTATACATAATGGATCAAGTGTTTGAGGCTTTGAGACTTTGAGTACATGTACATAAATTCATGAACCGAGATTTTGATGTGAATATTTCTGGGTCCTGGCTCTAGTCGGGGTGTTTACATTGGGAATTAAGAAAGATTATCATGTCTTTAAGACGGCCGTACTCGTTCCTTATGCATGAATGTAACATCTTCTCAAGTCTGAAGGGTTTGCTCATAATAAAATTAAGACTTGCCTGAAGATCCCTTCGAGATTTCAGAGAGGAATGAACGATTTCATTCATTATATCGTATTAAATGTGTACCTAAACCAGGATTAGGTGCTGTACGGATATATTGTATATTGTAAGTACTAGGTATTTACTAGAGTAGTACTACTGTAGTACTAGTTCAAAGTATCTACTTGCAAGAGAAGGTTGGAAATTAGTTTTTGAGAATCGTCAAAATTTTCTTTATTTTACAAGCCCCCTGGGGAGTCAGTCTCTCAGCCTCAAAATGCATCCAACCATTTTCGAAATTTATGCCTCCTTGAAAAGGTATATTCGTAGTACCTATATTATCATGATAGAATGTACCTATGTATTGTAATACATTGGAAGAGATTGAAGCAACGGAGTGGTAAACTCTTTGTAAATAATAATAAGAAGCAGAGCTCAAGGGTACAAAGGACAGGCAAGTAAATAAAATATTCACAAGATTCTGCATAGAAATAACTTAATTAGAAAGAGCTTAAAATAAATAGTACACGAAGAATGCAGCAGGAAAGAAGAAGAATTCACCATTTTATGGGGGTTGTACTTTTGGCAGGTATTAAAAGTTTAGCCCATTCAAAGAAGTACAAATGTGCATTTCCCCCCATATACAGCTCCCGAATAAGTTAAGTGGCCCATGTACAACTTGATAATCACAAGTAAAAACCACAAAATTTGTACAATTTAATGTGAAACAACTTTTAATGATATTTCCATCCACTGATATTTGTGCGTGCAATGCGGATAAGTTTTATTTAACAGGGTATGAAAGGAAATCAACCAATATCTACAACTGAATCCTTCTTTCACCACAAAAACAATTCGTGTTGGATTGAGTATTTAAATCAACTTTGTACAATAGTGCTTGAAAAGGTTGAGCTGCTCTTGCTTGAATATAGATTATTTTCATCTACTAGAAAGCTGTACTATTATGTAGAGATCTATTATTTCCTTCAAACTCGCGTACCTATCAAGGAGATTAAAGTAATTTCACTAATCTCTATATTGTTCACATCAGCAGGGTTGTAGTAGACCATCAGAGAACAAAAGTGGAGTCAAATCCCAGGGAGAATTGACATGAGAGTCTTCGTTTCCCCCTCATCCCTTTGAAGTTACTGCACAAAGTTAAATGCACACAATCTACACATATTACAAGCTGGACGCTATCATCTTCTAGAAATCTTTCTCCCCTTATATTAAACAGTTAAGCCATGTACAATAGTAGGTACTTGTACATGCAGTCTAATATCTTTAATATCTCTCAAAAGTATCAGATAACTGTCTCTACTCCTCCTCCACCCCTCAAGTATTCAGGTTTTTATTAAGGGAATTCAGAAATCCCGTGTGCTTTAAAGCCTTATAATTTGAACCCTCCACTACGGCTTTCTCCCTCCGACTTTAATACAAATTCCCATGCACAGATCCTGAGACTTCCTTTGACTTTCTCTTTTCCCCCACCATCTCTTTAGCTCAATTGTTCAACTCATTACACTCAACATTATACATATGCACTTGGGGTGTACACGCATACCTTTTCAAGTTTTTTAATTCCTGGGGGAAAGTAGTCGTAGAATACTCGGTTTAGAGCATTTGTTAGGATTCCTCTCCGAAATGAAATCTGCTGGTTCTTTGTCCATTCACATTTCAATTCCTATGCGAATAATAATAAGATAAAACCCATAAGAGAAAGAACAATTATACAGCATGTAATTAGAATATGAGAGGGTTGGGAAGATGCGTGGTGGGTTCTATTCGGGCAAAACAAAGCGCAAGTTAAAACAATACGAATTTTGCATTAGAATTCTTTGATTTTTAGAACTAAAAAATATTCACCCAGTTCATTCTTTCGACTCTGCAGACACATATCTCACTAGTTCATCCCCTCCGAGTAAGTTATGTTCCCCGGAAAGTAGAAATGAATTTCTCTTGAGGACATTTCTATTCTCTTTTCCCCTTTGGTGGTGGTGGTAAGTGAATGTAAATTGTAATGTCCTCAGCCTCCTCCACCTCTTTTTTTTACCCCAACCAACCTGTGCATTACTTGGATATTCAGAAGGTACTTGTACTTTATTATGGAGGATTTACGAAACTTTCTCCATTGCTCTCCATTCCATTGCTGCAGGTGACAAGATTCAACCCTTCTAC
>JAAZTK010000787.1:0-17373 GCA_036507255.1 Megalothorax incertus
ATTAAACGCATTTGAAAAGTACTTTTGCAAAAGCGCTTATAAAATAAGCAAAAGTTATTACCTTATCAATTACATTCGATTGAACGAGGTACAGATATAATTTTATTCACTGATAATTTCCTGAATCCGGAATTGAGACCGTCGATCTGGCTATTTCTGACTTAACTATTTTATCGCTGATTGGTATTAAATATTAATATTACAGATTCACAGAATAGTAATACAGATATTACGTACAAAGGTCTCAACCTCTATGCAGAATCAAATTTAATAATTTTTATCTTGTTCCTCCGTGTTCTCCCAACAAAATACAATATGTGAGTGCAGTGTAGTTTTTGGGGAAATTTTTATTCAAGTTTGAACATGAAATTATGATTAAAAATTTAAATTCTGCCTATTGCAAATTTAAGAAATAATTAATTAAATTAAATGTAGGTATTTAATTTTAATTTTAATACTTTAAGATACGTTGCAAAATCTATTCTGCACGTTCGTGGCCATCTTCGCCATCTGATCCTTGATTCCTCGTAACTCTTGGTGGCCTATTTAATAGAAAATGCAAATTTTAAATATAATATACAGATTACACATTATGTAGTGTACTACTACAATACAATATGTCCGCAATACCTACTAATAATTTAAATAATTATCGTACTTGATCGTACAGAAGAGAGATGAGGAAAAAGCTAATATCATACAAAGGAGCCAGATGAAGATGCCAGCGAAGAGGATGGTGATCAAAAAGCCGTGTCCCGACATCCAAAATTAATGTATAATTACTGGATCAACTTATCCTCCTTGATGGTCCAAGGAAGAATGAGTGCGGAGTTGTCAAAATGCTCGATATATATTTTGTAATATTTTAAATATTATAATATTAATACAGGTAAGGTACCTTTTTAATAAAGATTCATTTTTCACGGTTCATTAAGTACTCACTTGAGTGAAATTGAAAAAGAATTTAGAATGTCCCTGTGCAATGTGAGTAGATAAATGAGTTCTTGGAATTCTTGTCTCAAATTATATAGAACTTCAAATAAGAAAATGCTTTTAATTAATTTTTATTGATAAAATTACCGGATATAATTTTATTCTAACTTCCCATCAGGAATTGAGAACGTCGCGTAGGACTGGACATTCCTGGTCTATTTTTATTGTTGTTAACAGAATACAGATACGCATTAGTATCAAACCTCTATCCAAAATAATCCAAATTCAAATGATTTCTTATTAAGTTCCTCCGTGTTCAGCCAACAAAATAATATTAGGTAAGAACAAATGAAGAATTAAATTGTGACTCCTCAAGTCCTCATACTGATATTTCATGTATTCAGCAAAGAATTAAAGTATTTACGGCCTTTGGTAATACATCTATTCACGAATCAGGGATCAGGATCAGTAAACATAATAATCTAAATTCTTAAGATGCATGTCCAAAAATCCAAATGGTCACATCCATTCGGACAAACTTTTATTAAGGTTTCATCTTAATTAATCTGAGGATAAATCAAAGAGCCTTTAATATTTAGAAATAGATACGATAATATTCTATACTGGGAAATATAAACTACCAAGTTTGAAGGATTTATTCCTGGATTTGTAATCTTGAAGTAAAAGTTTTATTTTATTGGCTTCCCAATTGATAGTACAAGCTCACTTGCCTGCCTTTGGATTTTGTGATTGGAGGGATTTAGCAATCAAACTCCTATAGTTTTACTTTAATATACTGCAATTAGTGATTATTGGAAAGCCAATATCAAAGGTGTTTAGTAAATTAAATATTTCATCTTTTTCAGAAAAAGAGAGAGTGAGAGAGAGAAATTCAGATTATAAGCATCAGGTTGAATTAATATTGATAATTTTAGTAGGATAAATGGACAAATTCCTCAAAAGGTTTACAATTTAAAAAAAAATTTAATTCAAATTTAATTCTTCAAATGCAGTTCCCGACCTTCGAGGAAGACTCTACGATCTCCGCAGATCAAATCCATTGTGAAGGATCTGGTAGACAGTTGGAGAGCCATTGAAAAGAGGGATCCTCAAGAGGAGGAGATTGCCGCGTATGCGGAAGGATTATTATCGAACGAGAAGCTCCTGGAAGAAGTAACTGGAGTCATTCTTCGATGGGATGAGGACCCAGAGGTCAATTTAATAATTAAAATTATTTATTTGAATTTAAATTGTGGAAATACCAGGCCCTAAAGAGGATTGCTACTGTTTTGTGTCAATTTGCGAGGTCATCAGAGCCCAAACTCTGCCTCTTTGCCCTCCAACTGACCCCTGCCATTGTTACAGCTCTCCTCCGGGCCTGCCACTTGGACAGAAAGGTACGAGGTTGACATTTTTATTATCTAGAAATTGAAATTATTTTTTTATCAGGGGTGTCCAGATCTAGAGGTGCTCCTGAGGACCCTGTACGAGGTTATTGATGCCCCAACCACTGTCAGGGTTCCTGACATCCGCCTACCCTCCATCTATCATGGGGGTGTCCAAATAGAAGGGGATGTCAACGCCAATGAGAAGCCTTGCTGCTTCCACGTCCACCACAATGTCACCCCCGAGTCTAAGGATTCTTCTTTGCCACCATTCCTCCAAGTCCTCCACCGGCGTCCCATCAAATTCGTGGACAGTAGACTCCGCCCTTATGAGAGAGATGTCCTAGCCACCGAGACATGGTGGCGTTTCAACCATGGCCTACCCCAACTCCCCCCAAGTTCAATACCAACGCATCTCAAGATCATTTCAAAGTTATTAATTGAATAGCCTGGGAATGATTATTAATTTCTCCTTAATGTCAGGATGTCCACGGGTGGATTTGTCACCGGAAGTGGCCCTCGACTCCGCCTCTCCTCGTCCCTCCTAATAGAAATGACGCACACAATCTACTTTGCAATGTGATTTTATAATTTAATTAATTTCTCTTTTTTAAACAATTAATAATTAGCTTTAACGGGGCCCCTTTGATGGGGTCAATGGCCCTGGCGGAGTTGACACGGAGAGCGGAGCATGCCCTTTGGCCAGACGCCCTCGCTGTGACATCCGCCCTCTCTGATTACGTCAAGACGCATTGTAATTTGTAAATATTTCCAATAATTCAATGATACTTCAACTGCCACACTAGGCATGAAGAAGGATGGTGGCTGCAAGAGCATGAAACCCCTTTTGGCCAAAGAAAGGGCATTTCAATCTCAAGGAAAGTCTGTTCCAAAGGAGGTCCCACTCTGGAAGTTGATGGAGGATCTCGTAGTCACTCATAATCCCATGACATCTGATGACCTGAAGGAAGGAGAGGAATCTGAGGAGGAGGTGGACGAGATACTACTTCTGAGGGGAGGGATGTCAGCGCCATTGGAAAAGGTGGTCGTAGAGGCTGAGGAACCTCCTCGGAGGAAGCGGACAAAGAAGAAAAAGGCCAAGAAATCATGCATGGGTAGGGCCATCAACAGTAAGAGACCTTTACAAGTGCCACTATCCAAAAAAGCATTTAATTTATTTCAAATTATAGAAATCATGGGTTCGAAGGCTCCAAAAGTCGAAAATCAGGCGTCCAAAGCCAAAAGTGTCGCATAAAAATCTAAAAATCTGAATTTTTCATGTCTTAAATTAATATGGATGATTGATCGTAATCGTACATTTATCATTTGTGATGAAAGAACTCTATTTATTTATGAAAAAATCATTTATCAAAAAGTCTTGATTTTTTAATTTTTTATAGAATTTATTTTTAAAAATAGCGATTTATTCGTAGTAGTAGTATAAAAATATTACAAAATACATATTAAAGAGTTCGAATTTCTAGCTATGATATATCGTAGAATTAAAATGGGGATTGACCTTCGAGGTCAGTCCCATACTCGATGATTGCGTGTGAGAATTGAGCTGCGAATCGTTCCATCCAATGGGCTGGTTTTGGGATTGGGAGGATCCCATCAAGGAATCCAAGATGTCCACCCCTCGGTGTCACGATGAAAGCTACCTTCGAATCGACCTTTGATGCCCCCTTGTAGGGAAGTTCCGATCCAGGGACAATAGGGTCATCCTCCGCGTTTAATGAGAATACCGGGATTGAAATCCGATCCATTTTATCCCAAAGGGAGCATGATTTGTAATAGGTTGGGATATCTTGCCATCCAAATTGTGGTGCAGTAAAGGACCGATCAAAATCACGAATTGTTGAGCCAGAAAATATTTTTGGTAGGTCAAAGTGATCCTCAAAAACTGACCGATGTTTCTTGACGTAAGCTCGCATTGTTCTCGCAATTGTTTTGTTAACAGTTAGATTGATCCCTTTCTCAATGGATCGGGTGCCAGACCATGAATCAAAAGGGCATGAAATGAGGAGGGCTCCTCCTATCTTGTCCTTGGCATCCTCAGGGTATTGTGTCAAATATTGTCCAAGTACCATCCCACCCATGCTTGTCCCAACGCCAATAATCGTTCTTTTTGGAAAGCTAAGCTTCAGGTGAGCTATTACAGCCACAAGATCCTCACAATCTGACCCAGAAAATGACCTTGGCGTCTGGAAATGAGAGATTTTGAAATTCCCGCCAATTTTATGACATTTAAATAATGATTACCTTAAGAGGAACGCCTCCAAGACCTCTGAAATTAAATACCACCACGTTTGATCCCGTGTTTTTGATGGAAAGAGCAAGGGATTTGACGTAGGATGTCTGAGAGTTGTTCATAATGCCCGGGAGAATCAGAAATATCGGCGTTTTTTCCCTGATTTTAAAAAAATATTAAAAATTTGCAGAATTTGGCAGAATTTGGAAAATGAATAAGATTTCCACGTACTTGTGATCATCCTGGTCGAGGTAATCAAGGGCGACGACGCCGCCGTCCTCAAACTCGAGGATTTCCCTTCGGTATGGCAATTTGATCCGGTTTGACAACCTCAGGGTCAGCCCGAAGACGGATTGGAGTAGACCATGCCAAATAAATAGGGATGGATAAAATTTCCTAAATATAAAATTAAAAATTGTCAATAAAAATCGGATTTTTTTTTAAAAATTGAGCAAACCTGTTGACGATTGTGACATGATTCCGGAGGAATCGGGTCATCTGCTCATTTGCGACCACCTTCGGGTTCCCTGCCACGAACAAGAGGTAGTAAATCCCGAGGGAGATGAGGAGTGGAAGAATAATGAAGATCATTTTGAATTTTTTTGGAGAACTTGCAATTTTGCAATTTCGCAACTTTTTTAGCTATTTTTCAGCTTATTTGATCCTGATTGCCGGTTTCTATTGGCTTTTATAGGTCCATCAAAAGCACTTATGAGAGATAAAGATCTATACTAGATGTACAATTATGCAGATATTTGATACATTTTATTTTGCTGGTTCGCATATGGCAAATTTATTGGTAAAAGTGACGATTTTTCCCAGAAGTGGGTTTCCCTACGACTTTATCTAATATTGGGATTGTAATTATGTATTAACAATTAATTGGAATTGCCCGGATTTCGAGTGCCTTTCTCTCTAAAAATAATAGCCGATTAAATGATGCATTAATTAAGGCATATAAGTAATTATATTAGGAGGAATTTGAATATTTAATACTCGAATATATAGATTTTAAAGGGGGAAATATCAAGGAATCTACCCGTTCTGAATATAATACTGATAGATAAGGGATTCACTACAAGGGGGAAATCCCATAAATATCAGTAATTATTTGTATTAATATGTATCTCTCAATTGCCGATATTGGACGAAATATATAATACATATTGGATGTAATTAATCAGAAAAGAATGAAATTATACTGATAAATAACGATATACTAGGTACTATTATGTACAGAGCTGAATATGATATTGATCATTGATCAATGATCATATTCAATGGATATTATGTTATGTACGGTTAGATATTCTCATTTTAGGCTTTAAAATATTGTTGTAATATTTATGTATGTAGGTACGAGTATTAGGTACCTACCTAGTACCTACTCATATTGATAGCTTAGATCTCTTAAATATTTTAATTAAGCTAGATAATTTATATTTTGAGTAATACGCTAATACGCAATTTGGTTAAAAACATTCAATTACTAATAAATTATTTCAATTGAATATTCCAAGAAATTCGAATCAATAGATTTATATAAAATGAAATAATGTTACAAGCCAATAACAATTTTGAGGAGATTACCTAAAATGTTTTTAACAATTAAAGCATATTTTTGATAAGATATGACCTCCTATAAAATAAAAAGTCCGGGGCACCTCCTCATTTAACTCTTGATTTCCGTTGATTAACATTTTTCTGAAATACATACAAATCCCAAGATGCAAACATCCATCTACTTAATATTGTTTCTCTGTTCCGGAATAGCTCAAGGCAGCCCTTTAAGAAGTCAAAGCCAAGATGGTAGTTTTTTAAAAGTTAAAAAGTTAACTGATTTATAGCAAAATATTAAATTGCATAGGTGTCTTGGATTGGATATCTGAAATAATTGAAACAATATTGGAATGTACTCCTGAGGAATTCCTCCAATTGCTCGATTATACTGTAAGGAAGCTCACCATCCTCGTTTATGAGACTTCAAATCACCTAAAGGCCCTTATATTGGAAGCTGACATTGACCCTGACCTTTCAGAGTCGTTGATCAAGGTTATTGATGAATTTCTTGAAGAATCTGAGACAATCATGCATCCAATTCACAAGAATTTTAGCATAATAATCCCAGCCATCCAGGGCCAATCAGAGGAAGAAGCGTTGAAGGAAAGGATGTCATTGCCTGACCTTCTCAGAGCTCTACTTGGCATTACGCTTGAAGAGTTTTTGAGAGAGATTTATTACACCCTAACTCAAATGGCGAGTCTTTTATATGAAACTATTGGGAAGCTCCTTGATCTTGTCCAAGGGATCGGGGGACATGATAGAGAGGTCATCGAAGGAGTCATTAAAGGTACCCTGGAAGAGGCGGAAGGGAATTTGAAGCCAATTCTGGAAAAGCTTGGTAAAATTCGCATAAAAATGGTCTTATTTACTTGAATTTTAATGCATTTTTCTGATTTTTAGCCGAAGTTTTGCCCGGAATTGGATATAAAAAATAAAATATTCAATTTTTGATAAACCCTTTAATTCAAATCCATTAAAATCTTGATTATAATTACAATTTTAAACATTATTCATAAGTAATATTGAATTTTCAAATAAATGGAATGATTAAATAGTAAAGTGTAAAAATTTATGGGTAGATATCGAAAAGAACTAGTTTTTACATTCATTCAAATTGTGCCAATTGAACAAACAAAAGATTTGCCTATCTAAAATCATGAAAAAGCATAAAAACCATCCTTAATTTAAATAAGGATGATCTTTCCCCATTGACTTTGGAAGGATCACGATTTAATTCGGATGAGATGGTCGAAATTGATCCTCAGGAGTAATTAAACCATGTCCCAATGTAATGGCACTCGATTCGAGTCATCGATAAGAAATATAGGATGATCCAATTAAATGGTCACGAGCCAATACGCCCGAATTTGAATTTTGAATAATATATCTACATTTCCGATCAAAAACTATTGTCATTGTCAAGTACTCGTGCCTTAACCTTTCCAAGTATTATAATATTGTAATTAAACTGCGTCCCAATTAAATTCCAACCCCAAATATTGACTTTTTTAATTTGCCCCAATTTCTACCCTTATAAAACCCGATTCCTCCACTTGTACCATCACCAGTCTTCTCCTTCTTCTTCGATCTATTTTTAAAAAAATAATTATTAGTTCAAAAATGAAAAAACATACAATAAGTGTCCATTTGGGCCTTTTAGGGGCACTTTATTTCCTATTTTCATCACCACTTTTTACGGCTGCTTCCTACGAACCCGCCTACGGCGTCTCCCATCATGGTTTGGATAATTTTGATTATTTTTTAAGCATTTTTAAAGGATTTCCTAATTTAAAAATAGAATCTTCTTATGCAGCACCTCCCGTACATCATGGACATTCCGCTGGATCGTAAGAGATTTTTTAAAAATATCCTTCAGAATTCTTTATTGAATGCTTTAAATTTTTTAAAGGTATTACCACTATCATGTACCCCTCGTGGGGCAACAACAACAGCAAGTGCAACCACCAATTGGCTGGGGGTGGCCACATCATAAAAGTGATGACCACTCCTTCCTATGGCCACTCTTAATCCTCCTCGGCCTACCACTCCTTTTCCTACCGCTCCTCCCATTATTTTTGATACCACTCGGCCTATCGCTTTTGGCTTTGCTTCTACCGCTTTTGATGGGAGGAGGAATGATGATGGTAAAAATTGAATTTTGAAGGGTATTTTTGTAATTAATTGTGAAATTTAATTTTTTTAGATGATGATGATGATGGTAAAATTGCGAAATACTAAAAATCATTTAAAATTTAATTTTTCCAATTTTTTTTCAGATGATGATGCCAATGGGATTCAATAAGTAATTCGAATCAAAATATAGCTAATTAAAATTCTATTAATTATGAAGTAAATTATTTAATAGCCACCGAATCGGAAGCCAAGAAGCTCGTCAATTTGGCTCCCTCGTCCTCAATGACATCTCCCTCCTTGTGTCCAAATATGCCCGATCCCTCGACCTTGATCAATGTCCTCAAGCTATGGCATGTCAAGCTGGGTCAATTCTACTCCCTCTAGGGTCAAATGGGACACAAGTATCCACTGCAAAAGCTCTTATGAATTATGTCGTGAACAAAGCAGTTCCTCAAGGTAGATTACGGGATTTCCTAGTGGAATTTAAAGAAGCATTTTGGGCGAGGGAGACCGGAAGTTGCGCCATTTACCGTTGTTCCCCAAAATTCCACCTTTACACCGGTACCCAGACAGAATACTCTCAACCAGACCATCATTATGACCATCCTCAAGAGTCTCAAGTTGTCCAAGCTAGCTCAAATGACCAAGGTGTGAAGGATCCCTTAAAAAATGAGTCGGCGTCACCCGAAACTCCGAGTTCCATCAATCGACAATGGGTAGATTACTATAAGAAATTGCAAAAGTATTACAAAAAGACGGGGAAAAAGGTCAGCAAGGTCAATGACAATGTCCAGACATATGTGTACCCCCAAGGATCTGCAAACAATCTATAAATAACCGGAAATGCCCGAAAAATGAAGACGATTACAAGGAATTCTTTAATTTATTCATATTTTTATTAAAATATTTTTTAATTCTTTGACCTCTGGACAAAAGACATTTACAAATTACTCGACTGACTGTCTTTGACACTCTGGACATACTGACTCGACGCCTAAGGACTTTGGCGTACCCTTTTTGTGACAAAAACTACTTGACAAACTCTGCTTTCAATTTATTCTTATTTAATTTTTTGTTGAATATTTCATGTTATTTAATTTTAATAAATTATAATTGCATTTAATAATGATGACATTTGCTCATTTTTATTAATTATTCAAATTAGAATTTTAGACAGGTCAATTTTGCATTTTAATTCGAATTTTTTGAAGGATTCCTCAGGGTTCCTCCGTGTTCTTTGAGGAATTGGCTGCTTCGGCGATCTAAATATAAAATTAATTAATTTGTGCAATGAATGATTTAGGATTTAATTAAAACAAACAGATTTCATAGCGAATGAAAATAGATTGAGGGTAAGGGTGTCAGGAAATGATGCGAGAAAGCGATATCTTGGACCGGAAGTCACGGGCGGTGAGATCCACGTGCCTAAATGTGTTCCTGAAATCTGTTTAGCAGCTCTAATTAGCTCATTTGATTGGAATTAATTGGACCAAATACCCAGAATTCGGTGTCAGCCTCCACCGGATGTCCTACCACCTGATTTCCCCCGAAAAGTATCTCTATTTTTGAATTTCCGGTCTCTTCGTGATTAGAAATAAGCTTGAGGAGTCCGTCTTTTAGCCTGGACACTAGCCCTAAATAGTTGCACTCATGTAAATTAATTGTCATTTTTAATTATCGAAGATACCATTGTAATTAACTGGAAGTTGGAAATCCTCAAAGGCGGCTTTGACACCAATTTCCAGTTTAAGTCCTTTAAAATCCGTATTTCCGTTCAATTCCACCAAATGGACGTCATTTTGAACCTTTGGGGTATATTCGGTGATTTGGAATGAACTGGAAATTGTTTCATCTTTTTCCAGGAAGGCCAGAGAGGATTCCATTGTTTGAAATAGATTACTGCCATCATTATCATCCTGTAATTTTATTAAAAATAATTTTGGGGACTCATTTCAAGCGAAAAAAATAGACTTGGGGAATAAAAAGTGCAAATTTAGCTTCGGAGGAATCATGAGAATAATCCAGGGCGGTGTAAATTGCCAATTTGTAGGCGGATGTAGTCACCAAGGTCAGCCCTCTTGATGGGAGAAGCTCGTGGATAATGCCACCATCGTCCAATTTAATTAGCAGTTTATCAAGCATCCTCAAATGGACCCACTCGAGGCTCCCTCCCCCATAATAATCCGTCCACGTGTTTCTCCAGGCGTAAACCCGTGTATTTGATGGAATTTCCCCATCTAGGCATTCGGATTTAATTCTATTCTAATTAAAAACCAATCGGAAAATACCTGGAAATTTAAATCCGAATGGAACATTCTGAAATTCCTCCTCTTTGATGGATATTTCGGAGGTTTTAATCTTTGGGATTAATTGATGATCAAATCCTGGAGTATTTTGATGATCAATGTCCCTTTTTGAACTCTTGAGGAGGTTCAACAATTCTGGTTCATTTGCCACCGATTCTATTCCCGAGAAAAGTCCATCCAGCTCGGTTGCGACAGCCGCCCTTGAGGCGATAGAGCTTAAAGAAGATCCAGAACCTTCCTCAGAGTTCTCATGATCCTCCAATTGGTGTGCAAAATTGAATTTCCGCATGAGGTCAATTAATGACCTATCCTTTTTATTCTTTGGATTCACTTTGACCACAATTCCGTCTCCAGAGGAGGATTCCTCCGAGTCCTCTCCGTTCTCTGAACCCTCTCGGTTGGAATTTGATGAGGATTTTGATGTCCCAGAACCAGAAGTTAAGCTTGATTTCCGTTTTGAACACAATTTAGCATTTTTCCCCTTCTCATTAATTACAATCTCCCTTAGGAGAGTCTCTGGGCTACTCCAGGGACCAATGTCATCCACAGAGACCTTGCTCTGGACCCCATGAGGGTCTCGGATAGGGGCCAGGATTTCTATTTTGTGAAGGGAGACTTGGCTTGGGGAGATCTCTGATCCCAAAAGAACGTCCAGAGACTCTATATTTTGTATGGGGTACTTAAAGGGACCTTCCAAGTCACCAACAAGGCTGTCCAAAAGCAACTTTTGAAGAATCTTCCACTTTTCCATTTTTTGGATGAAAATCTTGGCTTTCATTGGCGTCTATAAATGAAAATGAATTAATTAACAACCCATAATTTTTATTAAAACTCACTCCAAATTGAAAGGCAAATTCTGTGGCAGTGCCAGAATATTCAAGATCACAAACGACCACCCTATCTGATGACCTAAGGGGTCGCAACCGGATATCATGCTTAATTTCTTGCGCTAGGATGACATCTGGGCCTTTTCGATCACCTTTTGTAAACAGGGCCAGATAACCTCTTTTCTCGTCATCCAGGAAGACCTCAACGGTCCCCTTTGCCAAATGCACCCACCCATTAACTCCTGCGTCATCTCTAGACCATCGGAAGCAGTCGGCGTCACCAATAAACACTATATTTTACAAAAAATAAATGCAATTTACTAAAATTTTGCAAATTTCATTAAAATACCTGTGCTATTTCTAGCTTTTGATGATCTAGAGCTCGTATTTGACCTTGATTTGACATCCGCCAAATCTTTGACCTTGTGAGAGCTGCTATGAAAGTCTAAATTATCCTCAATATCATCCTCCGAAGGATTTGAAGACGCCGAATTCGTAGAGGAACATGTTTTCCAGCTACTGGAACCGGAAGTTCCTTCTGTTAAGGTACTAGAGGTTATGGTAGGGTCATCAGAGTCATCCCCTTCAAGTTCAGAGACATCCAGGGCCGCCAAGTCATCTCTATATTCCTCTCCAGCACCCTCACTTGGAATTTTGGGAATTTTGACCATTTTACACGGGTAATTTGGGCCTAATTTTTGCAATCTCGAGGTCAATAGGGAAGTTTAATTTTTTTGCAAAGGTCAAAGGTCAATCTATTAATCTCTATAGGGGACTATAAGCCGCCCTTTTTCAAAAATTGGTGCCAATTTTATTTCAGGTTTTCATTTTGGAAAATTTCTCCGTGCAATTTTCGTCAATTTTCGTCAATTTTTGTCAATTTTTAATTATCCTAGTGTCAACACCTCGTGTCAACTCGTGTCAACATGTCAGGTGACCTCCAAAGTCAAAGTCGGGAAGAGTGTAAAAAATTCGGGGATTTGGTCAATTCATTTATGGAGGACTTTGAAATTGTAAAATCGACAAATTAGCGTAAATTCTTTTAAAAATTAATTAATTTTCACATTTTTTTTAGAATAAGACAAAGAATGTCAAGGTCCAAATGAGGCTGGTCTGTGAGGTCATTATGGAGCTGGACCATGTCGTGATGAATCCAAAGGTGACCATTTTTTAAATTTTCCAGTATTTTTTATCGATTTTCAATGATTTTCAAAGTTTTTTTGGATTTAGGGCCCGGATGTCATCATAAATGAATTTGAAAGATTTCAAGAACTCCTCGATGAGACTGTCGACACGATGATGTCAATCTATTCGGACAGGTCAAGTAAAACTCTTGGCCGAAAAAAAGAACTTCATATTTTTGTCCGAACGCAAATGTACTACATTTATGCCATCCTTGAGGTTTGTCCATTTTTTAGAATTTTATCTCGAGATTTTTTAAATAAATATATTAATTTTGATCAGAAATTCCTTGCAAGAGTTCAAGATGGTAAACCCGAACCTCACTACGCCTATTACAAAATGAAGCTGGATCCTACCATCAAAATGCTTAAAGGTAGGTTTTAAAAAATCCACAATATTTTATTATTGGAATTTTTATTTAAAAATTCTTTAAATATTCTAGAAAAAACTCTTGGGCCGACTGAACTCTTCCCATACGGACTAACGCTCGAAGAACTCGCCAAGTAATTTAAAACAATGATCCTCATCAAAGGTCAGGCCGATTTAAATTTTTCATATTTTCTTTATTGAATCTATACGCTTTTTTACAATTTTAAAAGTGCAATTTTTCCTAAAATTAATAGGTTTATTTTTCTAAAAATTCTACGTCAAAATATGTGTATTTTTTGTGTAAAACTCTCCAAATTCTTTTGTGTTTTTTCCAAATTAAATTAATTTATCAATTGAAATTTTTTGAATTTAAAAATGATTATTTTTACAAGAATTGTACAATGTAAATCAGGGATTACTGATACACAACGGAACCTATCGGTTTCTCTTTACTCTTGAGGTGTTCGAGGCATTTTTTGGCCACCTCCCATAATCCTGGTTGTTTTATCTTGAAATTATCGTACCACGCTTGTAATTTAGGAAAGGGTATAAGATTGACTGACATTGACTCTAGTGCCACGGTGGACATGAGCAGAGGCAGGTCAGCGATGGTCACATTGTCTGTGGGTGCAAAAAAAATATGCTTAAAAGATTTGGAATTTACTTATTTTAAATAAAAAATACCTCCAGCCACATAGGGACTACTTTGTAGGGTTAGGATGTCATCAAAAACTTCTAGCATGTTTTGTAGGAATTCGAGGTTGTCCAACCTCTTTTCAATGGTCAGGTCTTGGTAGGTGGACACTGTAGGTTTGTATGTGGAAATATAGAAAGCAAGCTTATGGTTGACCATTGCTCTGAAATGTCAAGAAATAATTAATTTTTAAGCTAATTTTTAATCCGGGGTGAAAACCTTTGTTTGGGATCAGCCGGGTAGAAGGTCTCGTCACGTTTGTATGCCTCTCCGAGATACTGGAGAATTGCAGTGCTGGAAATTAAGAGTATAGGTATAGGTACTTGTAATTATATAGGGAATTGAGTGTAAATTACAAGGACGAAGTGGAGGGTGCTAAACATGTAATTAAAAGCATTTATTTGGGGAAAATCGGGGAAATGCTTGGAAAAAGGTCAAATGTGAGACTAACTAATTGCATGCTTAAATTGGAAGGACGAGTGTTTTATTCAATATATCAGTGTATACTACAGATATATGCCTATCATATTTGTCTATGGGTATATATTTTATCTATTTTCAAAACTGCTAAAACCTCTGTACTGAAAATGATTTGATTGGGGATCCTGAGTAAAATTGGCTTACCATTCACAAATGTAGAAACCATCATCTTCCATGAAGGGTAGGGTTCCTTGAGGATTTTTCTAAAAGGGACATCAACCCAGAAAATAGGGATTAGAAAAAATTCAATGAAAATTAGTGAAAATGAAATATTAAAATGCTAATTTGCCAAATTGCCAAAATGCCAAAATTTTTTATCGAATTTTTTCATAAATCTTGAATTTCTTGAAATTTTTCTGCTTTCGCTTTGATTTTTTTTTTAAATTTGGGTACAAAAATTAAATAACGACGCGATCCAATTCAAATTCAAAAAATTCGATTCATTTTTTAAATAATTTTTTATCCTGAAATCTTGCAATATTTTGTAAATTGCAAAAAAAAAATCAGAAAATTCTTTTTTAAAAATCTTCAAAAACATTTCATAAAATCCATTCTAGAAATTGGAGCAAAGTGTCAGATCTTTTACCTTTAGGAACACATCCGACTCCTTTTCACCCTTGACATACTCCGTGACCTTAGCCTCAACCCCGAGGTACTTGAGCCCCATAAGAGCTGCTGCCATCTCGGGGCAATTAGGATCCCCTAATAATTTTGGTGGCTCTTTTTCTGGTATTTTTTCTTTGACCTCCTCCGCTCCCTCCTTCACTTCTTCCTCATCCTTTTTCTTGTCCACCATATTTTCCGTAGACGACCCCTCCACAATCCTTGTCACTTCCCCTTGACCTTGACTCCTTTCCCCATACTTTTTATGATTAATCGCTCCTTGAAAAGGCGGGAGCCCATCCATTTGATCCTTCATCTCTTCCGTGACGCCTTTGACATCCTTCATCAGCCCTGCCGCCGCATTCGGCATAACTGATCCAATTTTATTCGCAGCCTGCTTTTGAATCTTCCCTAAACAGCAACAACCTCCAAATCGTGACAATTGCTGTGCAATCATTTTTTTCGCAGTACTCCACGAGTTGCTAATTTTAAAAAAATAACTTTTTAAACGAGTTTTTTTAAAGATTGGAAAAACTCTTCACACCAAACTTTTCTTGGTATAATGATCCTATTAAATCTCCGATGGTAAAAATACTGGAAATATTGTACTATTATAGTAGGTTCAAGGGGGTCTCAACCAAACTTTCCCTTTAGGTAAAAATTGGCAAATATTGGGGGAATTCCGTAGGTATTCAATAGCATCCCACGTTTCTGAGTTTCAGTTGTAATGAGGTCAGATGTTTGCAGAGTACTGGAGCATAAAATAAATAGCTTGGGCTGTAATAAAGCGAGAGAAAGAGAAATAAGGGCCAATTCCGCCTCTTTTTGGGTTCCTGCAAGTCCACCAAGTCATGCAATCCTATTCCTCTACCTTCCGTGAATTTATCAACTATTTGTACTTGTATGGTCTGGCTAATTTACTCTGTTTTACCATCACATATTTACACAGAAATTCGCAAATATAGACCAAGCTAAATATAAAGCTAAATATATAGCCAAAAAGGGTACGGGGAACGGCCGGACATGTGTCACGAAGACTCCAGGCTATGTATCGGTGTTTATCCGGAATTCTTGCAAAAGTTACAAACATGCACAGATTCCCGGAATTAGCCTAAATAAATATAAATATTTCAATATACATACAAAAGCCAATAGACACTTCCCGTGGTTTGAATTTCCTTTCGATTTCCTTTCAGCCTCATTTTGAGAGCCAAAGAAAGTGTTTTTCGGGTGCATAAATAATTATCAGACCCTATGAAGAACAAAGGGATTATACATATTTTAATAAAGCTTGTAATACTATTGTACTACTACGATTCATAGGAGTCGAGCACGTAGGAGGAATTAATATCTGTTGAACTCAAAGGGAAATCAATTGTTACTTTTAAGCTTTTGGTTGGGTAAACCCACTTTGATCTCAATTTCTTTAGCTTTTATGTATATTTCCCCGGCCTGTGTTGCTTAATGATGAATGTATATGTAGCCCATCGATTTTACGGTACAAAAATCACGGGGTTTTGCGTGTCAACCTCGGGCCCCAAGCTTGAGTTTGCCAGGGCACATGCAATAAGCCGATTAAGAAGCTGCTGGGCTGGCAAGTCCAAGGATCCTGTCCAACCAAATCCGATGGAATTGCGAAATATTCAAAATATACACATACTCGTAATGAGAAGTAGGTAAGGTATTAAATTAATAGATTATACCTAGTACGGTGTAAAACATAAAATTGCATCCAAAAAAGCAAATAAATAAACATTTCGCGGCAATATTAATATTCTACTATCGTACAATGCTATCCATGTAGATAGTTATTGTACGATTAGATATTATCATATTAGATAAAAAATACGTAGATATTTGATTTATCATTTTAATATCAATGCAATGAAAGGACTAGTATCGCCATCAGATTTGATTTGTTTTCATTTTGTGTTGTGAAATGCGAATATAACTCTTCTACGGATGGGTAAAAGTGTTCAAATCATGAATATTTGATGCTCTCCGCGTAATATCTGTATACCTAACTATCGTAGTACCTACCTATGTGAATACTGATAATTTTAAACAGTGATAAAGTAGTATAGGATTACGTGCGACTACGCGCGTATCTACCTATCCGCTGGTTTAAAAGTAACAAAATCACATAGGTTAAGTTAGCACAAAAGGAATTTCTTTGCGTACACGAATTCTCCTTTGATCTTAAAATGAGTACGAGGTTTGTAATTTCCTTAATGGTTTCAATTGAGCTCAGAGCTCGAGTGTACACTGTACCCGAATTCACCAAGATCGAAACACCTGTTTTTAAGTTGACAGCCTTTTACTTTCAACCTTTTGTCTTTTGCTGTACGGATACTACTTAAATCCTTAAGTTTAAAACATCCCAAAATAGATCCCAAATTCTGAAATTGATGTACGCTACGCATTTGTATTTTTCCTTTTAATTTTGATAACAAGTTTGGGAAATGACACTTACGAAACACACCCCCGAGAGAAATTATTTACTTAAATTGCGTAAGCATCTTTAAGCCCATGAGTTTCTGATCCTGAGGAATAATTCTCATCATTTATTTTTCATTATTTAATACAAAATGGTCACGAATACTGTAAACAATTAAATCTAATGGCAGAATCAAGTTAACAAGACAGC
>JAAZTK010000788.1:0-17372 GCA_036507255.1 Megalothorax incertus
TGTGTAGAAGGGATATGTTGAGGGCAGATGTTTTCTTCATTTCAACCCGACCGAGGAGATCATTAAAGCCCGGGGCTTGTACACTTTATTGCCCCATTCCGGGCTCGAAAAGAATGGGAAATATCTCACCAAACCTTTTTATCTCTGTTTTTTTCTATTCTCACAAAAGCGTAGTAGTATCCAATTGATCACAGATCCAGCCCAAATATTTTATCAATAGTAGATCTTTGTAGGAATATTGTGTAAATAAATAAATTGACTTTTTCGGGGCAAATCCCCTTCGAACTTCACAATTCTTGATATGTAAATAAGTCTCTTCTTTTTATATTATTCGTGCAATCGATCCCTGTGGGTTTTTTATTTGATATCTTGATTACTTCCTTGATAGTCGACTGGGGAAAGCTCCTGGATTATCTCGACTGTGTGGAATTCAAAATGAACTCTGAGACGACAAGCCCCCCTTGGCATGAATGGGGTAATTGAAGATCAGAGGATCAGATTCTCGTCCAACCTACTTTTGATTGTAAGTTGGGAAACCCAAGAGTTGCGAGAATTTGTTTGTGTGTAGACCTGTAATTTAAGTAGTAGGTACGAGAGTGAATGAGTTAAATTTGATTGAATCACTAATTTTGAGGTATTGGCTTTGCGAGGCTGACGCAGCTCAGGTACACAGTTGTAATTCAATGAATCTTCCTTTGTGGGTGAAAGGCGATTTGTGTCGAGTCCTCCGTTGTGTGCAAACACAATATGTCATATGGGGAAAAAGCAATAGATTAATAGATTATTCGGTAAATTGTGAAGTTTGATTAGGGAGAGAAACAGTGTTGATTTTATCACTAGTGTAGAGGTTTTTTGCTGTATCCTCTCCCTTTCAAACTAATCCATTTCCGCCGCAGAATGCTCCAAATTTGTTCTTTCCTCCACCCAATTTTTGGCCTATACACTACGATATAATACGATATAAGACTGGACAATTCTCCCACCTCCCACCTCCGCACAATAAGTAATAGACGGAGTAGAGATAAAGCGAAAGCACGGGCTCTGAAGAGGGAATAAACAAGCAGCTTGCAAAATTTCAGTTTTTCTATCCATCGAGGGCATAAGGAATCCTTATCTAGCCAGGGTTGAGCTGGAGAGCTTTGTGCTTTTGCGTTGGCGTCCTCCCCTCGAGTTTAAAGGAGAAGGCTTGAATTCAGATTCACTCCAAACTCGCACTTTTCCTTCAAATCCATCCTCTCTCTAGAGAAATGTTCGCCGATTTGCTGCTAAAAATTTAATTCAACCTCGACGAACACTTTTTCTTCGAAAGAGAGAGTCGAGAGAGAGAAAGCTTTCAATTTAAAATGCACACATTCATACCCTACATCATTCATATACGGGAGAAGACAATCTTCCCTTTAAAGGGGGAAAGGCTTTGACTAAGCATTTATTAAAAAATTCTGTGGAGGAGTTTATAAATCTTTTGGAATACTAGAGGTGTATTTTATCTTCAGATGTTCAGCTAATATATTACATTCAATACACTCATAAATATCGAAGGGAAATTGTAGGTAGAGCGATATTCAATTGGGAATACACGTATATTTAGATATATTACTATTTACTACAAGCTCAGGGAAAAAGAGACCTTGGGGTTCGAAACAAATGGATAAAATGTTATATTTCCTGGAATTTCATTAATTTCAATTCAGCAAACGCTTCCAGGCTCGCAACCAAGTGTTGGAAGTTTCAACTTGGAACCATATGCTCTCTGATCCATAGTCCTTTAGCAGAGTAGAGCTAGATAATTAAAAGCAATATCAGCTATTATTGGTAAAAGCATTTGTAATTGATTGATCTACGAGAGGATCTAGAGCATAATGAGACCTATAAAGACTAATAAATATGGCATTAATGAATTCGGTGACGCAAGAGGATGCTGATTAAAGGAAATTACGAGTACTCTCGTATGACCATTTCAAATTGTAGTAAGTTAACGCGTTCATTTATTTGTACTCGGTTGGCAAAAAGGTTGGATTGAGGATAGAGCACTGCTTAAAATGTTTCATTCACAGGGTTAATACAGAATTGAGTAATACTTTTACTTATATAACTTATATCAGTATTATATTTAAAATTTTATCATATTTTAATTAATTATAAGTTTATAACAAGCAAACTTAGCCTCCACTGATTGAATAAATCCAAACAAACGCAACAATTGGTAGCATTTATACTGATACAATGATAAATTGATAATCATAACCTTGAATATTATTTCTGTAAGGGTTGTCTCAATATTTCAGGTAGGTATATAACAATTTCTTAAATGGATGAATTTCTTGAATGTGTCAACAATTAAATTACCTAATATTTACATTTTGTACAAATGTATTCAATGTTAACGGAGACTTATTGTAATAGAGTATACTGTGAGTAGTATTAGGAATTCCTTAGATTAGCCGTATTTATACAGTATGGATTTGTATTAGCTAAACTTTAATATTATTTTATCCTAATCCTTAGTATAGATTTGATAGAAATTTCTAATTACTAGTATTAGTACTTAGGATTAGTAGTAGGTAGTTAGATAGTCCTATTGTAAAAATCTTACTTTATATCAATTATCTAAATGACTAATCTCACACATTTATTCAAAAGTTCCTAATAAGTGTAACGAGACAGGCTTTCACCTGATGCAATCTGTCATTTTGATTTACCTTCTTAAGATTAATCCTAGACCTGATGCAATCTGTAGAAATTCCTAATCAAATAAACTTTAATTTTAATGGATTTTAAAGGAATTTCAATGTAGATTCGAGACATAAATTGAAAGATTTGTAATTTATCAAATCAGACAAGTCTCGGATCGAGGGATAAATGAAAAAAGTTTGCAGGGGGTCATCGGGACAAAGGGGAAAGAAATAAAACTTTCTTTTTAATCATCCTGAATACTTGTACGGGGGAAATCAATAATTTCTTTGTCTATTGAAGTTCTAAGCCGTCAACTCCAATAAAATTCTTCCTTTTAAATGGCATTAAGTTTGGAATAAAAGGGGCTGCCAATTGCACTCTATAATAATACTTATCCCCATTTATGGACTTGCTTAATACTTAATTATACACAATGCCCCTTTTGCTTGAAATTCAAAAGCCCCTCAAGACCTTCACACAAGTAGGTAGTATTACCTACCTAGCTTTAATAGAAGATGATTAATTATTTAGCAGGCATTTTATGTACAGAAAGAGGTATACTGTTTTATAGTATCGTATCGTATGTCTGACTCTTATTTATATATTAGTACTTTTACAATCACTTGTTGTAATCACTGAAATTCAACATCTTTGGCCTTAAATTCTAACTCATTTATACTTTTAATTATACTACCTTAAGATGCACACTTATTTGTCTATTTAATATATTTACAATTAATTTAAAAGCGTTGAGAAGAAAGCAGAAAGATGAAAATAAATTTTGTAATTATATGAAATTAATAATTAATAAATCTTATGGAAAGAAATGCTTATATAAAGCCATTGTCTTTTATAATAAAACACTTTCACTTTGCTTTCCCCAGGAATTCTGAACCTAATATTTAATTTATTGTAGCATTTATATTGGTCTAGCTCGAAATACTGTGAAATTGCCTTGCTTAATAAATAACTAAATAGTAAATACAAATTGAACTTTTGTTTTGACTTTTTTTCAAAATGCCTATGTATATACGAGTACTTACTACCTGCCTATCAGTAGTCCTTATATTTTATAGCTTATGCCTAAATGGAATTGATTAATGAACTTGTGGCTACAACGCCTTTATAAAAGTTGTGCGAATAGGGCAGTGAAAACAATGGTAATTATTGTAATTCTTAAGGGAATATGATTGGGGGCATACTGCATCCGTTATGCTTGGGCCCCTCTTGACCCTTTCGATGGAATCTCGGGTTTCTGACTTTAGATAACCCAGTTGGTCGCTGGAGAGGGCTGTAAACAAAGGGATAAAATCCAATAATGAACATTATATACATAAAATTTGTAATTAACAACTGCATACCTTGAGCACTGAAGTGAGAGACTAAAAATTATATAGGAAATGTTATTAAAACCTTAATTAACTTGTTAGGTATATTAACCCAAAGGTATTACCTTGTTTAATCTGCTCGGGGGTAATGACGCTGAGTATTGCATTGGGAAGGGCTTCAGCCACAGTCGGTGTCTACAGAATTAAATGAGAGATATTAAATGTACAATGTTTTATTACTTAATTAAGGGTGCAGCAAGTGGGGATATAGTTTTATTTGGTCTTTACCAAAGCCTATGAAGCTTTCGGGCGGAATAGATTCAACGGATGTTGGAGATAGGCCATTCAGAAGAGTTCCAATAGCCCGAACCTTTACGAGAGAGAACCAGAACAAGAGAATCTCATTAATCCCCGATATTAAATTCTCGAGTTTATTCACAGAGAGCCGGAACTCCATTCAAAGGGGATTAATAACAGCTCTAAAGATTAAAGGATTTGACGAGAAACTTACATCGGCGGAATTCCAATTTTTAGGATCTGTCGAGAAATCGGGCGACAAGATTATTAGCAAACTTGATAAATCTAATCCCCAAGTAAGATATATATTAATATAAAATACATACCTCCAAGGACGTCTCTCCTTAAGCATATGGCGGATAGGGCAGCTAAGCGTGTTCTCTCACAAGAACTGTGCAGATTCCTTAGGATTGGAAGTGCTTCACTGCATAGTGTAGTGGAGATGTATTAATATTATAATCCTGATCGTAAATGCTTTACAGTTCTTACTTAAATGCATCCGATTTTATATCCTGGATCCGCTCGGGTGGGAATCCGCAAATTATATTGCCCATTGTTATTAAATCCCCAGCATCAAATCGAGAAAAGGGGTTTATTTAGCTGGCTCTCAAGCTGGCTAGACATCTTCTCCAGCTATGAGACGTCGTATAAAATTTAAATACCTACTGATTTGATTTTGTATTAGTAAATTTACAAAAACTTACCACATTTTTGGATAATCCAAGCGGCCGAGCGAAAGCTGCACGAATGTCAGGGTCGCTCATATTCAACTTGCTCACGTCACCTTGAGTTATCCCTGTCAGGATGAATCCTGCAAACTTGAGAGCATCCGTAGGTATTTTTTCAACTCCTCCATGCACCTTTGTCAGTTTCTTCCAAAGGATTCGTGACTTGTCATATCCCAAAGGATCCATTCCCAACTCATAAAGGCAGTTTGAGATTTCATGATCGTTCATTGTATCAATCTGTTCCTTTGTAAAATGGGTAGCAGTTCCAGCAATTCGAAGAGCAAAGCATGTAAGGTTTTTTCCAGCAGATGGATGCGGTGGAGGATGCCCTGGAATAAGTTGCTGTTCAAAGTTATCCAAATCCAGTCCAATTTCCGCTTTAACCTTTTTCAGGGTCTCTTCTGATTTATCTTCATTTCTTCCCAACTCATGCTTACAATTGATATCCAACGACTTTTTCAATTCAGCCAAATGTGAGGGTGGTTTCTCATCAGAGACACAACGGCAATTTGCTAGGGAATCCTGTGGGATTGATCTCAACTCACTTTCGGTGAGTAGACCAAGAGAGCAGCATACTGTTAGTACAATAGCACCATCCCAACGTTCAGGTTTATCGTAGATTTCAAATATCTTTTTCTTCCAAGCTTTTTTCTGATCCGGTTTGAGGCAAGCTCGCTGTCTGAATTTGTTATTTCGGAAATTCATTGTTCCTTGAACGAATCCAATACTTTGTTCAACAGCCACTGGAGTAAGCTTTTTAATCTTGTCAGCAGGAAGATCCACAACGGCAGCGCCAATTGATGCGAGTTCGGTTACATCCAGCTTATTATCTCTTTCCAGGATTTCATCCTATTTAAATTTTAAATACAATATTTAAAATTATTTCCAAACCAGATTTTAATGGGATTTCAAACTCACCAGTGCATCAAGCCCCAAATTAATAATTTCTTCTCGGGTTCGGGATGGAATCATTGCATGATCCTTGATGGAAAGCTCTCCGAGAGATACCATAATTTCTTTACGAACATCTGCCGGTAGCTTATCAGATCGCGTTCCAATAAAGTAGGCGAGAACTTAAGAAAAAATCATATTAAATGATTATTGAATCTTTAAAATATTAGGTCAGTACCTGTAGCAGGGAGTCGAGAAATTTCCGCAGCTGTAATATGCTTCAAAAGTTTCTTATCCTCATCAGATTCCTTATCGTCACTCTTCTCCCGAATATATTCTGCATATCTCCGATATAGCGCCTCGAGCGTAGGAAGCGGCGGTCCATCCTCGGATTTCCGGATTAGCCAAAGTACACCTGGAATTTCGCTGAGTCCAAGTTCGCTAACTTGCTTGGGAGAGAGTGTTCCAATGAGGTAGGGGGATGTCCGAAGATCATTATAGCTGATCCGCCTCTTAAATAGACCAGCATATTGAAGCCTTAATTCAGAATCTGATGGTAGTCCCTCCAGGATATTCTTTGGAGATATAGATTCCCTTCCCCTCCTTCGAGGCAGAAGAGTTCGAACTTCAGCTGGTAAATCTGTAGAGTCTAGCATCCCTTCTTCTTTGAGCTAATTAAATATTAATTGGTTTTTACATGGGTAAACTTTTGCAATTAGCCAAAATTACCCTTTTTAAAAGAATCCCTTTCTCAGAGTCATCAAAAGTATCAGGGTTACTTCGCAGCTTTTCAATCATATCTTCAAGATTTCGGTTGTCCATTCGTAGCATAGCCTTTATCCCAACACCTGAGAGGAAGGCCGAGGGAAGGTTCGGGAAATCAACACCTCCCCATTTGGTGAATTGTCTAATCGCATAATTTGAGGTTTGTGCAACCTTGAAAAAAAATATATTCTCAAAGTTTTGCATATGCATTCAATGGTATTATGCTATTGCATGGCTTACAATTCCTCGAAGGAAGGCATTCCTAGAATTATCAAATTCTTCCTGTTGACTTCCAATAGCTCTCGGTGCGCCCCTTTAATAATTTTAAATTCAGATATTAATAAATTTATATAAAATATTTATTGATCTTTATTTACCCAATATCTTTGAGGTCTCTATCGCTTAGAGCATTGACTTTCATTGCAATTCCTGCTAATTCTGGAGGTCCATTCTTAATGACTGCAGTTCCAAGTTCCTTGATGTCCTCATATCGGAAATGATTCATTCTTTTCCTTGATGTTTCTGAATAAATCATTTTAGAAATTAGATTTAAACAATTTAATTCTGAATAATCTTTATTTCACTTACCCTGCCTTTTATTGAGAACCTTTCGAATCGCGGACATTGGAGATGGCAGATTGAGATTATTACACGAATTCACGATATTATTTAAGAATGTTTGATCGCTCGTGATTGCTATTGCAAAAAATACATTAAAATTCATGTAAGTTATTTGTAAAAGGCAATTTGTATAATTTGCTATTTTACATACATGGGTTAACAAAGCAGGCCAAGTCCCCAAGATTATTTAAAGCAGATCCCAATTCGCGAAACTTGTTTGGAGAATCCCTAATCTCCTCAGCTGTCAAAATCAGAATGCATCATAAAAGCATCTGTAATACGCTTTGGTTGGATTGGCATCCGAAACTTTAGCTGCAAAGAAGACGGATTAAACAACATCCGATACTTTTGACCTTGTAATATTCACGGATATTGAATAAACTCACGTATCGCCACTTCCCCATTGCTTCTGAGATTACAGCAGTATTAATTCTCCTCATGAAATCCGAAGGCATCATCGCAAGGAATTGAGGAGTAACCGCGAGCAGAGTTTGCATAGTCCTGTGAGCATAAAGATCACACATGTATCAAAACTTGGCAAACTAATACAGTAAATAAAACGCATACCATTCCTCAGCCTCTCCATAACCCTTTTCAACCAATTTGTATACAATAGCCTTGTCCTCAAGATTGGGGAATGCTCCCGGTTTTACGTACATGGTCAATCTACGAGCGAAAGTTCATGTAAATAAAGATCCGAAAATTCTCTAATGACCCAATTAACTTACAGGTAGGTAGCAGATTTAGAATCCCTTACACGCATCAACATCTCCTCTGGGACTAGCCTTAGCAGATCATCATTTGAGAGCCTTCGAATTGTTGCAGATGTAATCCCTCCCTTGTCTCCAAGCTTATTTATAGCCGAGTATAAGAGTACCCCAGCAGCTTCTTCATTCTCCTGTGAATCCCATTAAAACTTTGCATATAAAATATTTGCACAAAAAAGATATCACGTACATATCGCGTTCCGCCAGCGTCCCTCAATTTATCAAGTAACCAATTCCCTTCGAGTTTGTCATTTGACGAAAGAATCTTTCCCATTGCATGAGGCAAACTATTATAATATAAAATATAAGCTTTTGAAATTTTTAAATCCGACTTTCACTCACTTTGCGGCAAGCATTTTTTCAATAATAGGTGTGAGGAGTGTCGCATTCATCTTTGCAAGTACTTTCGTCTGAGAATAATTAAGATTTTTTAGATTTTAATTAAGCTCAAATAGCTCGAATTCTTACAGGCATAAATTCACAGATTGTAGTGTTCAAAGAGCGAATATCCCTTTCGGAAGTATGTGAGAAATCCTGTTCCATGAAAGCCTTTTTCATCGGCGGTGGAAGGTCCACAATTAGTGCCGCGAATTTCCTATATCAAGGATATATCAAGGATAGAGTATTGCATTGTAGTTGAATGTTTTTCATATAAACATGGGTTGGGTTATTATTTCTAATTTACCTGTATTTTCCACCTATGAAAGAAAGGAATAGAATATGAAATAAATGATCATTGCTCTGGGTCATTGAAAGCGCTCGGGTAAAGTAATAAACGGGGGCAAAAATAGATAGCTTTTAGCATGTAAAAACTTCTGGCTTCTCCACAACATAAAATCCGAGTTTTCTCGCATAATAAAAAGCCTGCAAAAACCTTTACTCTTGGCCCTATCCAAATTGATTACATTCTTTCATGCCTACGTATATATTGTATTAGTTCTACTACCACCTTCCAAGCTGACCAAAATAGATTCCATTAAATCGGAGAGGAACACAACCGTAAAATTAAACTACTTATCTATTCTAGTACAATATAATAGTAATACAAAACTATTTTCGAGGTAAAGAAAGAAACAAATGGACTTCATTCTTTGGTAGAATGGTAGTAGGTACATTATTGAATGTAATTAAGTAAAATAAACTAAATCTGTCGGCTAATCATTTTTCCTCTATTGATAAGAAAGAAATTGGGATTGGATTTTAGCCAATATGAGTCGAAATGGGCCAAAACTTACTTCCAATCCCAAGCTTATCCAGAGCCCCCGTGAATGGCTGAAAATAAAAAGAGTTCAAAGTTAAGATTAACTTGATCCAAATGGGCTATAAAAATTAAAAGCAATCAATCCAAATAAAATGCCACCAATTCCCAGATTAAGCAATCGATCTAAACTTTAACTCATTAAACCCCCATTCTTTCCTAGTTTATAAATGTGCAATTTATACTAATCCCTGCAATTCCACCGAGAGTTTTTTCTTCCGGCTTTTTCTTTTACTTGGAATTTAGAGTAGCTTTAAAAACAATTTTTCTTACAAGGCCAGGGCAAAGCTCCCATTACTCCGGAATAACATATTGTAACGGGGGTCTTTAAAAGTGTTTGTACTTTTTCCTACTCGGCTGAACCATTAAACTTAACCCCGTGAGGAATAGGTCAGGGAGAGCACTTGCTTATAGCTATGTGAAAGGTGTAGACTAAATAGAAATACGGCAGAAATATAGATAAAGTATTTTTACGGCAACTAGAAATATAGACAAAGTAAAATTACGGCAAAATAGAAATACAGACAAAGTATTTTTACTACAATTAATACGGAGAAACTACTTTGTTACAATATCTAGCCATCCAGGTATAGACTCTTGTGTAAATGGCAATCCCATTCTTTCATACATAATTTATATACCTACGTGCCAAGATAGGTACGTTACTCTTAAGAGTCTTAAACCTAAAGAACTCTAGAGAATATACTCTTCTAAGAAAGAGTGCATAGTAGAATGAATGAAAATAGAGTCACCCGATCCTTCTGGGCGTAGTAAACGACTTATAGACAAATGTCATCGCTTTTAGAAGTAGTACAATATAATGAAAGTAAAAGCAAAGAGGTTTAAAAGTATTCTTATGAGGGAAATCAATAAATGTGTAATATCTGTATGAGTATCTATCTGATTCTGTATACCCTTAATATTAATACAATGTATTATTGATTTTGCATATCCGTATCCGTTCCTTATACTATACTGTAATATTGGACCTTGAATTTTGTATAATTTGACGATATATGAGTATGGGTATAAGTTAAGCCTTAAGGGATAAAGGAACGGGCAACTGCTGTGGTATACACATAAAGCAAGTAAAGTGCCACTTTTAATGCTTCTTTTAAAGTTCAAAACTTGTATCTCCCTAATCATATTGCTTATCACACGAGCTACCCGCTTCCTGCTTTTACCCTGATTAAATAGCCCCCGAAAAAGATAAATTCGGGGCAAAATATCAAACTGCCTATGATCTATCCTAATATTATGTAGCATATACAAAATTAGATACCCATTAAAATATAGATACAATTGGAGCACACATGTAATGTAATTTAACATTATACTATTCGCTCTGTATTGCCCTCTTCAAAATGTTTACATTTCGAATATAATAAATATACACAGATAAGAGTAAACTCATCGTGAATTGAGTGATTTGATTGAGTAAACAATCTGATAATCATCTGATGCCTTACCGTAGTATCCTCTGCCGCACTCGCCGGGGTCGCATTGATTGAGATGAAGAAGAGGAGGAGGAGGAGGTGGAGAGCTCCTGTAGTAGATATAGGTGTGTCCGAGAAATAAATAAATAAATACATGTCAAATTTGTTAGGTGTGTCAAATTACATGACTTTCAACATGCAAAATGGGGTTCACAAAAATCGAGGGAGGTTAAGGATGCTGGATTCAACTGGAAGGATTAAGGTTTGGAATACCAATTGGTTCTTTCTTGAATTTTTAAAGGTATGGAAAGTTTGAGGGCATGCAAAATATGGAATTTGAGAAGGCAGTTTGGAATTCAATCTTTTCTTTTCATTTATGAGTGTACATAAGTAAGAATGATTTCAAGGTAAGTGCCAATAATATTTAATGACTTACCGCATAGGAGGTGGAGTAATCTGAGGGAGATCTCCATTGCTGCTCGGTTTTACGAGCTTGGGCTAAACACTTTTAGTTTTTCTTAACTGCTCTTTGTACAAATTGGGTCCAAAACAATAGGAATTGACGACTTAAATCAAGTCAAATTTGTAATAGGAGTTAATGAAGTCGGGGTTTCAATGTTGAAAGATTTCTTTTGAACAGAGATTTTTTTCCCGAATGAATATAATACTTTTTCGGATGGTAAATACTCGAACCATTGATATAGTGCACAGCGCGGCTGGTTATATGAGGGGAAAGTAGAGGAGAAGTTGCGAGGAGGCAAGAGATCTCTCTTTGCGTCTTTCGGAGTGAATCGAAATGTATAAAACGGGTCGATGAAAATTTTGGCCGGCGCTTGTGCCGATTTGCAGAACCTCGGGCTATGATATCTCTCTTTATATATCGTAATTCGTGGTATATCTTATACGCTAGAATTGAGGAGCACCGAGCCCAGTACTCGCCTTCCCGCCCGTTGCCCGTTGGAATCAGAATCAGAGTTTTTTGCACTGAGAAGAGTTGGGTCAGGTGCCCTTTTACCCAGCAAAAGGCGCACGATTCGCTTGCTCCGTCCGTCGCTAAGATGTGTGTACTTTTAAAAGAGTCTTAAGTAGGAGATTCACATGGCCGAGAGCACCTTGCGAGAGAAGCCCACTTTTTCTATCTGTTAAGAACAAGAAGCTGTGCAGAGTTCCCTCCTTTTTTAACAAACTCGAGCTCCCACCACCACAAAAAATAATAAATATGTGCTCATTGGGTCGAAGCTTTCTTATAGTAGGAGATTCTTTTGGGCTCCCCTATTTTAAAACTTTGAAACAACTTTTTCTCTATCTACTCCTCAAGATATATATCAAAATACTGATATTAGATACTCTTTCGCACAAATGTTAAAACCGGCAAACTTCTAAGAGATGTTCACAATACTCGGCATATTATTAGTGCCGGCTAGATTTCTCGTAGTAGTATACTTAGGGACGCTTCTCGTTCGGAGGAAATAATTAGCAATAGCGAAATGTGCGTAGACAATTTATTTTGAAACACTGAAAGATACTTGTGTTTTATGTTATCGTACTCCGAGTATTACGAGTATATTATGGATGAGAACCAGAACCAGAGCTATGTGATTTTGGAATTCCAACAAGCCCAAAACTTCTCTCTCAGCAAGGAGCTCGAGTTTTGAATACAATATCCACTTAGGGCGGGGAGAGGATCGACTACGAGCATTAAGAAACACTATTCAATTTGTGGTTTCACTTTTGCATGTGGTACGAGGCTACGAGCTAGAGAGAGATGCTGCAAATCCTTCATTTAACTATTGGGGGAATCTTAACGACTCTTTTTTTTTCTCCGGCCCTATTTTGTTCGCACTCCTCGCCCCGTTGAAAACAATTTTTAACTCGCTTGATTGATCTCCCCTTTTGAATTTTGAGTTGTAAAGTGTTCACAAAATCCTTTATGACCTAAAATTATTTTTTTTGTTAGCTTTTTTCCTCAGAACTGTTCGTTGGACAATAATAAAAGAGAAGACCGGACTCGAGAGTGTGACAGGTAGTTGGGTAGAAAGTGTTTTCAGGTACGAGTAGGTAATTCTATTAAATGAATCTAGGGGTTTAGAAAAACTGGAGCTTTTATTTTACTATCTATGTAAGCCTAAGGGACAGATTGGGACCTCGGGTTAGGAACCTGTACCCTACTACCTGCAGTTTAATGCTTAAGGTCTAAACTTCTAAAGGGTCTTTGGGAGTTGGGCCCTTGGGATTTGTTTCCCTTTTTATACCGGCTTAAAACACACTATGTTTTAAGGTAGAAAGGTGTATGATGGTGCACAAAGAGGAGCTAGATTAAAGTATTATATACCCTTTAGTCTCTAAACTTCTCCAAAATGTGCATAATATGGATTTACCTATTAGGGACTGCACCCAACGGGTGAAAAGGTAAAATATGGGTTTGATAATGGGTACAAGTCAAAGCAGAAATTAATTTCCAAGATAGGGAGAGGAGAGGATGGGGAGGTGGAGAGTGCCGGTCGTTTTTGGTTAATAAATAAAATTAGCTGACTGCCCAATTCCCAACCAACGAAATTTCCCACCCCTTCTCACTCCAAGCTCTAAGCTAGAGACTAGATAGATATAACTACATATTATACATAGATATTCAACGGGTATAGAACAATAGGTATCTTAATGTAGAAGAGCAATATTGCCATTGCATAATACTAATAGGCTAATAGCGTAGAGATATATGAATCATGGTCAAGGTTAGGTTCGAATTCATTTTTTGTGAAGGCCGGCTTTTCTACTATATTTCTATCCTATTATTGACCATTTGACCAAGTTGTAATCCCTCATCCTTAAACTACTCATGAGGAGATGGTAATGCTACTATATTATTAAATATTTTTACTCGTAGAGATTTACGAGCTCAATCAAACTTGATTTAATGCGATTAGGATGTAGTATAGTACACACACAAAGCTCAAGCTTTATTCATCTTCAATATACATATATAATAAAGTGGGTATAAAAGCCTCAATTTAAACTTATTCTAGTAGAATCTATGAGTATGTGTATTTAACTAATCTTATATCGAACATGTTTTCTCACTTCAACATCAGTAGCAAAATAGAATACAAAAAACTTGCTTTTATCAAGTATTGTAATTACACTTTTAAACGCCCGTGTTCAAGAAATACAATATATTTTTATGTACGAGTATTTTGACTAAAACTAGGATGATTTGTGTCAGTATAAAAATGTGTAAATAAATAAATATCGGTTATATGACGATATATCGTACATAGACTTCCCCTAGAGTAAAAATGCACCAAATTCTAATAAAAAGACAAGATTTTGGATTAAATATTAATATTAGTATGTGTGCAAATATTGTATGGAACAGACTATAAAAATTAATATATTTATGATTATATATGCGAGTATATTGTAAAATATAAAATATAAAAAATATAAACCATTTTTCAACACAATATAAGTATATGGTACAAAATACAAAAATCGTACTATTGTATCGTACTTAGTATTAAGCCTGCAATTCATAATTACTTTATATTTAAATTCTTAATGCTTTAATTTATCTATCTTCTACTTAAGTAAGCATTGACTATCGTATAGTAGGTAGTAGTAGTATTACAACAATAGATAGTACATTTTAAATGGATAGTTTGAGTTTCATCTGGTCAGTGTGTAGTTAATTGCAATTGAAATCTTAACTATTTTAAAAATAATTACAATTAATAATTATATACAAAAAAAGGAACGTTTTTTTACAAATAAATAAATGCAAATAAATAAGGGAATTTGCAAATTTGCATATTGAGCGCATAATCTAACTTGGGGAATATTTTAAAGAATATCTTTACAATTGCTCTAAGTCTAACAATAAGTGAGCAAACATTATCTGAATTCTAATTCTAATTTCTACTACCTAAAATTCTAAAATTTCTATGTTTAAGGTAATGATTTCTTTGTATGGGTTTACAATATGAAGTAGTGCAGCAGAGGGAAAAAGATCTTTCCGGAGCAAATTCGATAGTACAAGTGTTTAAAATGATCACAAAAGAAATGTGCAATGTGCTTCAATAATTTTTGGATTATTTCAAATTGGAATTAGACCTATTTCATTCTATCTATTTCACCAGTCTTGTATTATTCGGGGGTTTAGTAATAATTGTGACTCGAGAATCTGAATTCACATTCGTATTTTCATTATTCTTAGGGGTACTCGGCCTAAAAGTGGAGAATGTAATAGGCCGATTGAGATAAGGATTGAATGATTTATATCCAGTAGCTCCTGGAATTCCACCGTCACTTCCATTCTCCTCGGGAGCCGATTTCTTTGTAGTCTCTTGATCAAGAATCAATTGAGGCTGAGATTTCCCATAAACACCAAGTGAGTTACTTTTCGCAGCATCAATTATTGGATTCCCCACTGGAATAGAACGCCTTTCAGGCCTATCCAATGAACATCCCTTCTCCAGACTCCTTGACTTGGAATTCATATAAGATGCTCTTCGTATAGTAGATAAATGCTGATAATCAGAGTCTCCAACTGTAGACACATGGCTTGGTGCATAAATACTCTCCCCCATACTATTATTCTCTTTATGAACGATAGGTATTGAAGCTATTGGCCGCATAAGCTTGACATCATTCCCATCCTTTGTTGTGGAGGATGTCGTAGGATTTGTAAAGTAATTAATTTTTGCCATATAAGAATTTGGTGATGTTGTTTCGGCTTTTGTCACAGGGTTTACAGAACAGATTGGTCTCGGAGGAGTGGTTGCTGAAGAGGAGGTAGGTCTTGGGGGAATGAATAGAGTAGGTTTAGGAATTGGTGGAGGTTCAGAAGTATCGGGTTTTGATCCAGGAGCCATTTTAACTTCTTTTTTGATCGAATTTGTCGAAGTTTCACCCGTTCTATTTTTTAAAACCCCTTTTAATTGAGTTTGACTTGGGTTTTTAGCTGCATTTGCATTATTATTTGTATTATTAGAACTAGAATTAAGAGTAGTAGGAATACTAGGTTTGGGTTTAGCTGCTGAATTATCATTATTTGGACTAAAACTAACATTATTTGTAAGAATCTTTGGCGTTACTCCACCAATTTTTGCGCTAAATTTTTTCTCAGCAAGCGGAGATGAGTTCTCGCGAAGGCTGGAAGTAGTACTTGTTGGTGGAGGTGGTCGATTATATGCTGGGAATTTCTTGGTTGAATTTGGACTAGGTTTAAGAACCGGGGAAGAATTTCTTCCATTCAAATCCGCATTAGCTTTCTCCGCGACCCCTTTATTCCTTTTACGCCGATCAATTGAATTGTAAATTGAGTCACGATTCCGTGTTTGAATTTCGCAAATAATTTCAGAAAGAAGCCCAGGCCCTGAGGATTCTTGACTCCCACCATTTGATATTGTTTCAATTTTTTCAGGGAGTGCACCACTCTTCAGATCCAACTCATCCTTACTTTTTTCCTCCGGTGGAGTTTCTGCAATTACATCATAAATGTGACTCGCTTCTTGTGAAGCAGGGCTAAGGATTGGTGATACGTCTTCCGTTTTTGCTATCGGAGCTTTTTTATCATCTTCATTATTCGCAGAATTTCCAGAAGAATCTTTAAATAGAGGTCTTGGATTGAAAAAGTTACCCCGTAAGTTTTGATAATGAGCTGGAGGTGGTGGCGGAGTACTTGGAGGCTTTGGTGGAGCTACATTCGGTCTTGGCCGGCGTAAAGAATTATAATTTGGATTTGTAATCATTTTATTTGGCTGTATCATTGAATGTGCTCTCTGAATCTTCTTCTCTACAGGCTTATCTGACGGAGGTGGTGGTACAGAATTCTGTCGAATCCTCTCCAAGATTTTTGGAGATGGTTTATTAATAATTGTAGGCTTAGTAGGGATCTGTGGCTTCTCTGTCGGAGGTAGTATATTAGAATACCTAGGAGTAGATTTGAGTATCTCTTCAACACGCTTTCCATCAGTTTTTGCCTTTTTTGCAGGGGAACCTTCAGCAGGGACAATTGAAATACAATCCTTGATTTTTTCATCCATTTCATTCTGTAGAATAGGCTTTGATATTTCAATACTTTCCCTATCAACCTTTTTCTTGCTCAAAGATCCACCCGTCCTTACTACAACAGAATCATCCAAATATCCAGAATTTCGCAAAGAATTCCGTACAAAATTAAATGGGAGGGCAGAAGCCAGGCGTGTAAGTGTGGAATTTGATCCAATACTTCCAAAAAATGAAGAAGACTTTGTAGAAGGTAAGGTGGACTGTTCATAAGTCTTATATTCATTCAGAGAGGTCATAGCAGGTGAAGAAAGAGGCCGAGGAGGTTTCGGAGAAAGCTGATTCCCATTTCTTTCGATTGCCACTTTGTTATTCTGTTCCGTGAGAGGTGAATCAGAATGTCCAGAGCTTTCATCTTCGGATCCTGGTGAAGCTGGCAGGGGTCGGGATACAGGCTGTGCCCAGCTAACCCCTCTTCCATTCCCCCGGGCTAGAAACTCTTGTTTACGCTTCATCATTGAGGATATCTCATTGGGGCCCTTTTGAGTGGACTCTTGGCCTTTTCTAATTACGTCAGAAGCCACAGAAGAATAGAGTACCTTCTT
>JAAZTK010000789.1:0-17359 GCA_036507255.1 Megalothorax incertus
CTTTGAAGTTTTGGAAATGGGGCAAGTGACTCCAAATGGGTCAGATGGATTGACCTTGAAGTTTATGTCAGGTGGCCAGTTGGTTCTGGTCAGCTATCTAAGTATCCGTACTAGTAAATACATATATAGTGGCTATGAGCAAAAGTATTGTAAAATATCTGTATATATATAAATATGGGCAAATAGAGATATAAAAGCAATAGAACTTTAAAATGTATTCATGAATGTCGCTCTACTGGAAGATTTCATCAAGAGACACTGAAAAGGATTGGTACTGCACTTCCATATTTGGGTAATCTAAGAGATACAAAGCGCCATAAAATTAAAAATACATTTACTAATAAATAATAATATTAGGTCTATTATCATACTACAGATATATATTAGTATCATAGAGTAGCATATATGTAAATACAATACAATTATATTGTATTGTACATGTAGTAGTAGGTAGGTAATACAAATAAGTATATTGTATTAGTATTTTCTCATATACCTTCACCGATTTTTTAAATTATTTCTTAGGATTATAATTTGTACGCGGATTTGTAAATCGGAGGATTTATAGTAATAAGAATTTGAAACACTTGTGTTTAATAGATATACATACAATTGACAATATCGTTTGAAAATAATTTAACAAATGGGCCTATCTAATTATTTAATTTACATAATTTGTACTTCCTAATAATAAACACAGGGTAGATGACACGATGAGGCCAAATCTAACTTGTTCTTAAAAGGTAGTATCATATGCAAAAATAAGTGATCCTGAAATTCTGAAAAGGAAATGCATGTAAAATGAATTGATTACTACTTCATTGTTCCTTCTTTCCTACCTACATATTTGTATATCTTAGGGACTCCTTATATCAGTAAAATACTAAAATGTGTTAAAGGAAAATTTTGCTTTATTGACATGTCCACACTTTATTGAATAAGCTTAATCTGCATATTATCAATGGTGAATTGGGAAGTGCAGTAGGAGAGAGGAAGACTCGGAATCTCAAGTTCAACCACTTCTTGCTAGTTAAATAAAGATTTTGGGTTATAAATTTTATAATTAACGCAAAGAGTGAAGGCCTCGACTCTTGAATGTTGAAGGCAAAAAATGACCCTTATTTTATCCTCAATATACATTTCTCAATTTATCCAGGCTTAAATCCAGTGCTTGTATATTTTTATACCAACCTTTCTCAAGCTCTTTGTCAAATATTTCTTCTCAGTCTCCTACATACTTAGCTATGAATATTTTTAAAATCATTTTAAAAACTATACTAACTTAACAATAATTGTACTCAAATTTTCAATGTTTAAACTAATGAGGATTAGAGTATATTTAAACCAAGTTTCCTCGACATTCTAAGGTTGAGACATGCCCGGTTTTCAGTGAATGTAGCTTTGTTAATGTCGAATTGGAAGTCGCAAACCAAGTATCTCTAAATGATACTTGGATTAAATCATTAAACTAATAGTTGAATGCTTATGAGTAGGGTAATATTCAGAAATAAAATTATATTAGGCATCCTAGTATTATTGTAGAATATTAATAATTATATATGTATGTAGGTACTATATAGATATATCGTAGATACTACTTGTATTATATATCCGTATATATTGTATTAATTTTAAGACTACCACGAAGCCAATATAGGTATACCAGTTTATCTACGGCTCAATATTTTGACATTTGGGTCATTTTGACGGGTGTTGGGTACACTTTGATGGTCCACTTGACTAAAGAATATATCCACTTACGATACTCTCCTTAAACAAAATTTGTTTTTTCTTCTTTTCTTGAATTTATTTTCAAGTGAATATTTTATAATAAATGCACCATTTAACACTTTTTGATTTTATTAATTTGAAGAGAATGTTTTTCCTAGGCGGATGAATCAAAAAATTCATATGAAATTTGCAATGATGACGGCAAAGTGGGGTTAGACATTCCGGATATCCATGTTCTATCAGTAGTAATGTATGTATAATCCACATCGTTAGACTGGACTTTAGGCAGGTAGGAACTATAGATTAGTAGGGTGAGCCCAAAAACACTACCTCAAAGGCTCTAATATTGTACAGGATCATACAGGAGCCATGCATACCTTGATAATAAGCTGTTGAAGGGTGAGGAGCAGAGAGCTTTTGTATTGTAGAAATTGGCTTTCTTACTCTATTCAAAAGCTTTCAATCGCTTCTCAGAGTTTGGCCCAGACACTTGTTTTTGAATGGGATCGAACCATTAAAAAAGCAGTGCATAAATTTCAACATTCATAAATGCTTCCCCGAATCCTTCTGTCTGAAATACTATTAAATATCGTGCAACAAGCAGTAATATTGTTATTAGCACGATTGGCAATCTGAACTCATAAACAGCGACGGCAATAAAAAGCCCGGAAAACAACTCCAAGTCCAATCGAGTAAATTGGACTCTCATTCATCCGGAAGAATTCATCCTGCGGGGTGCAACAAGTGTTTATTTGCCCAAGTCTTTAGCACCCCTCACCATCTGACTCAACTGACATCATCCCAGGACCTCAACCCTGATTTCTAAATAGGGATGGTGACCATTATCCTGGTTTTTAAAGTTAAATAGTAACGGTTCCAAATTAAGGTCCACTAGTGTCAATCAAATCTTTATCTAAATCTCAGACTTGGAATTATTCTCAAGGCAGTGTCGCCTTTAATCCCTTGAGATTTGTGCCTGGATTATTGTACTACTAGACGTACAAGGTGAAGGGAAAAATTACTGAATTGCTTAGTTGGAATAGTGCTATTGGACTATTTTTTATTGTTTTGTGTCTTATTTCCTTCTTGGAATCAACGTACTAGAATTTACTATATCGCAGACCTAAACGTTTCTACAATATATTATATTTTAGTATTTACTGCAGGAGTATACTCGTATATGTATCATACTCGTAAATAAGATATTGTATTTTGCATATTTCGGCGATCGAATAAGAACAAACTGGAATCCATCAATTTCTCAGCTAAAGGATTGGGATTTGGGGGATTAATTATCATCTTCAGATACAGGGTCTACAAATATCAAAAATCTCACCCCTCTTAAACTCCACTAACAATAAAAATAATCACGACGGGGGAATTTGAGATTATTCGAGATGACTGTGTCTTACACAGGAGATGTTGCAAATGGGAGCAGTTTTGGCTGTTTTTGGAAAATCCTCATCAGGTAAAATTAATATTTATATATATGTAGGTATCTACTACTGATATTATCGTATGTACCTTTATTATATTCGTAATTCATTAAATTTTAAGTTTTTTCTAAACTCCCTAATTAGCTTTCAGAAAGTTGGTTTTTTATTCTTATATTTTGGGCTTTATCGAAATATTCTAATACATATATATTACCCTCCCCCTGATCAGTGATCTTGCGATGACCCATAAACTTTCCAAGTCCTAAACCTCCCAAAAAAAGGCTATTAAAGTAAGTATTGTAGAGGTATGAACTATAAACTAATCTGCATCCAGTTTTATTTATTATCCATGTATTCTTGTTAGTAATAAGTTATTACTAATAAGTTATTACTTTATTATTATAATAGGTACTGATAGTATCAGTATTTTATTTCAGGAGGAAAAGAGATCAACTTTTCCTTTATTATTAACTCGTGAGAGAACCCCTGCATTTACCCCTCAAATATTGAAAAGTACAAGGGTTTATGAGTTACTTTAAGCATTGTCTAAGATTTTATTACTCTACAGATCTCAGTAGTTGTGAACTCGTTTTCATATGCAAGCATGTCAACACTTCTTCATTCCTCAATGAGATCAGATTTCATTGGCAAATGGCAAATAGCAATGCATTTTACTACTACCTGTACACTTTATTATACAGATATGTATAGCTTATTTATATTACACTCAAGTTAATACCTCGAAACTTTCATATCTTTAAAGCTGTCGATATATAAAATGCATGCAATCCGCATAAATTTATGCATTTTCCTATTTGGCATCGGATATTTGAAGGAAGAAATTGCACAGCAATCAGCGCCAGAACAGAACTGCAACAATCAAAAATATTGGCACATGTTAATATTTTTACGATCATTTATGAAAGTGCGGAATTCCCTTTATACTACATCGGATTGACTATCGAAGATTGAAAGATTCCCAATTAATGATCTACTTAAATAAGTATAAGTGAACCAGTATTTTATTTATATTGATAATGCCAGGGCTCAAAAAAGTCAAAGCTTAAAGAAATTGCTCTCTAATCAAAATCTAATAATAAAAAAATCTAATACTTAAGTATTGTACTTTTATATCCAGGTCATCGTCTTGCAATTTATCCCTACTTTGTTTTTTCTTAAGTTCGATCATTTTTATCAATTTATATAGTTAGTGTTTCATTGGAAGAGAATCATTTATTGTCTGTACAATAATTGCAGAAATTGATGGGGCATTGGCCTTGAAAATCTCTTAAAATCTTAATTAATCTGAAAAAGTTATTGCTGTCTTAATTTGATTCAAGATATGATAGGACTTTTAGAGTATTATTGTATTATCTGCAATACCTATTCTAGTATATGTGATATGCGAGTATGTATATCGTACCTATGTAGTATATCGTACTAGTACAATATTTTGCCTGCATTTTGATTCAATTGATGATGAGATTTTTGATTTAAGAATCATAATGTAATACTAATGAAAAAGGATTGAACTCAATGATATAACTAGCACCTACATAGGAGTAGGTACCTATTTGAAAATGTGCAGTTTAGTGGCTACCAATCTTATTCAATCTGTATTCATTAGCAATCGACTAACATATTTAATAATTCTGAACAGTGTGGCTTCCGATGAAGGAAAAGAAGTTACATTGTTGTCTCTGCCATACAATATATATTATTCAGGTATTCATATTGTTAGTGTAGGTACAATATATTGCATATTGATTGTGTGTATCTGTATCAATTGTCTCTCCCAGCAAAGTAGATGAATAAATAATTAACAAGTGATGCTAATAATATTAGTAAAACCATTAGGGGAAGATGCTATCTGGTTATAACAAGGGTTGTCTTTGAAGATCCCAATGGAGATATCAATTGATTATTGGCAAATTGTTGACGGCTCGGCAGCGGCAAGATGCTTCCTAGAGCCGGTCGGAATGACGCCGATCGCCACTGCTGCTCTGTGTAGCATAAATTAATTGATACACAATTCAAAATATGCAAATTGTTCAAGATGAGATGTCAGCCAATTCATCTAACTTGACCTATGTAAATAGTATGTTTATAGAGTCATAGACCACGCCGCACGATAAACAATAGCCCATTTGAACGTTTATTTTTAATAATAAACCTACCTGCTACGAGCTTTGTTTAATTTATTCAACGAGATTGAGCATTCTAGGTCAATCATTCAGTTATTAATTATGGCCATATGTGTATATCCACCATTCTGCAGTTAAATTATGGGTAGGGTACTTATTAAAATTTTATGAGTATGATTATCAACTCTTAGCTTTCGCTAGATAATCATATCCTATCCATATCCCGTGAATGCAAGTATTCATTTCATGCAAGTATAGGGATACGACGATCTTGTATCTGTAATCAATAATTATTTATTAAATATGAGGGTATGATTCTTTAATGGATAGTTTCACTATCTAGAGATATGTCGTTTAACGGTGTTTGTTGTTGAATTTTTGCAGGTGGAAGGGGAGTGTTTACAAACTTATTTGGAGAGAATTGACTGCCTACCTCATCCTTTACTTTGCCATCAATTTGGCTTATCGAAATGCCATGAATTCGGAGCAACGATTGTAAATTTATATTATATATTTTATAAAATTAATTTTATAAAGTCTTTATTTTAGGTTTTTTGAAAAGCTCAAGGTGTACTGTAGCAAACAGATTGACAGTATACCAATGTCCTTTGTCCTGGGCTTTTATGTATCTTTGATTGTTAAGCGATGGTGGGATCAATACTGGATTCTTCCAACTTCCGGATTCCTTAGCTTTGTTCATTAGCGCTGGAATTCAGGGCCAAGCAAGTTCTTTAACTTTAATTATGAATTTTTAAAATATATGGACAAATACTGTGCTTTATATATGCATATTATTGTATTATATACTACAATACCTACTTATTATAAAGCCAATTCAATTGGAAATTCGAACGTATTCTATTTTTAACCTGTAGAAAGTGCATTTGACTTTGTACTATTTTAAGAAAGTTTTTCATGGTTATTTACTTGATTGAATTATGCAATTTAAAAAGATGCACTTTTACAAAAGGTTCATACTTTCAAATGACAAGTATCTCAAATCTTACGTCATAAATTAAACAGGGGCGGATTAAGATATAAGATTGAACAAAAGCAGAGTAAAAGACACTACTTCATATTGAAAAATATTGAATATTTCATACCTATATTATTTACGACATAATTGCATTTCTTGGTTCACTAAATCTCTTTTATAACCCTTTGAAGAATCTTAGACATTTAAAAAACAAGTCTGCAATCCGTAGGTATCTATCCATTTCCTTCTGTTGAAATGATACTTAGAATTATCGTAGTAACTACAATATCATATTGTAGTAGGTACATAATAGAGTATAATGTGAGTGGAGCTTATCTATCTTGTCGAATACAAACTTGAGTCTTTAAACCAAAAGAGATGCGATAATAAATAGAAATCACAATAATCAACCATCATCAAAAACTTTCCTTCTCCCCTCAAAAAATTAAAATGCAATTCACTCACTCAAGTTGTAAAGACAACATTCGATATACCAAAATTTGTAGAGATAATATAATGGCTGGAATTGCTTTTCTGGAAAAAATTTCTTATTTCAACAAGTCACGACTTACTTCCAAGTGGGTATATTGTTAAAGTTTATAAATACATAATAGTAATGAGTAATGAGGGGAGCTAGGTACTTGGAATTTTTTTACTGGAAGCAATCGATAAATAATGAGCAGTTCTTTTTCAAATATGCATTTTTGCAAATAAAGATAAAACAACTCTCCATTTTGTGATATGATGAATTTGATGATAGCATAAAGACCAGGGGGAAGATATATGTACATATATTTTATTCTCGAAATTTTACAATCCCTCGATAGGTAAACTATAATAATGATGCGAATACAAGAAATGATTTTTTATCATTTCAGCTGCAAGAATTTTCCAGTGTCTGACACTTTTTTGCTTACTTTTAATTACAACATTTCCAGCTTTACTCGTATTAAATTTATAGTATTGTATCTTCATTAAGGGGCTTTTGGTTTTCCATGATCGAGAGACGGCTAATTAAATTAAAAGATGAAATCCTAAAAAACCAATCCTAATACTATATAAATTATCCTTATTCCGTACATATGCTTTATATTGCATTTAGGTATATTAATGATCTTGATCGTATTTGCACAGGTACGTAGGTTATAATATTATACATACATATCGTACTACGATATATTTCAATCAAACATTCTTCATATATGCACCTTGAGCTTGCCTTCCTTTTCAACCCATTATTTTGACAACTTTAATTATATATTTTGATTCATTCATTGACAACCTGTTTAAGAAAGCATTCACCCTCCTCGCATGCAATGCAACTACGATACATAAGGAGAAGTGTGAACTAAAGAAAGGTGAAGGTGAAAATTCCAATTGTAACTTGCTAACTAGTAGTACTACATAAAATAATATCTATTAGATTTTAGTATTTACTTTTTACCTACTTTATTAAATGGAAAAATAGGCCCTGTAATAAGCACCCTTACTAGCCATTAACCTTTAGAAGATGGTATTGTTTAATGTACACAGATCCGCCTTCAAATCTCATTAATTTGAATATCTGAGCAGTTTTTTCCAAGAAATTGATACGTTTTATATCCGTACCTTGAGGTCGCTTGGATCATATTAGATATTTGCTAGCTACGGTATTACAATATATTTGTATATTGTTAAATAGTATCCGTATTCAGATGGTGTATCGCATTAGATTAATCTTTAAATTTCTTTATGTAGTTTGACCTGAATAATTCTTATAAAAATCATGCAATGTGACATGAAAGATCTGGAGGTTTGTATATAATGGTCGTATTCATATATAAGTAAATAGGTATGTATACGAATAATGGTCGTGAATCTTTTGTAGGTAAGGTACAGTAGGTTTAAAAACGATTAACATCTATGATAATTAACAGAACTAATAAAAATCTGCCGTAAAAAAGGATTAATTTTGTACTATTATATTTGGAACAATCATCCTATTGTGAACTTAAGATATTAATGCATTTTGAAGAAAGTTTTATTAATGGGTCGCTTTTATCCAACTGCATTTAACTTTTAAAATTAGATTGATATTAAGAATGTCAATTACGTGGTTCGTAAAAATTATAATATAAATGGGATATAAATTATGAAATTGGATCAAATAAGACTTTTCACTAATAAAGTATACAGATACTTGTTGAATGAGCAATATCTAAAAATAACTCTTTTTAATTCGGATAGGACGAGCGGGGACGTATACTCCGGCGGACAATCATGAGGTACACCATCCTCGCCTACATCATCGCATTGATGCGGATCAAGTTTTCGAGTAAAAAAGAGATTCCCATCTTTAAATCATCTCGTTGAAGCAGGTATTAACTCTGAAGTTGCAAAATTTCAGCAACAAAAATTTGTCCAGACGAGATTTCGAATATACCTATATATTTTTGCATAATGCTTTAAGGCTAACAATAATTAAACAAGTTCGTGCTATTCCAAGAAGAATGAGTCTGCATCAATAGAATTTCAAGGGACGACGATGAATCATGCATGCTCCATTCACCATTGCACTGTAAACGGTTGATTCCTTGTGTTTTCCGCTTTTTTTCCTCCCTCTTTCAATCGAGAAAGGATTAGTGCACTTTGGTTGAGTCATTTATTTTTTTCCATGATTCGAAATTGTTGCAATCAATACAGCCAATTATTCGCTATGAATATGTAATTTATTGGGGAGTAATAGGCTGATAGTATTTAATTTTATGTACTACTACAGATATATGCAAATACATTGTACAATATTTTATTAATGGATATACTTATGTGTGGAATATAACCATGAGCTCGACCACCAATCCTATCTGTAATAATATTAACCTTGGCCAAAAAGATTCGGGGAAAAAAGACTTTTCTTTTACCGACAAGATTGCAATTAAGAAAAGGCACTCTTGTTGACATATATAAATATTGTAGAATTACCTATTACGAGTATAAATAGCAGTCTCGACTATTAAATCCTTATAGGCTCTTAACTCTCAGAGAAGATGCAAACAAATTTATATATTGCTTTATTAATTGGATTTTAGTTATTTGGTTTAAAAGTTTAAATTGTTAGGCAAATAATGCCTCAAGCAATTGTTTAGATCCCAAAACTTTCTAAGTGCTTAGGCCTTAGACATTGATTTGGCTCATTTAACATTGCACTAGCTTAGGTAGATATTATATTAGGAAATCTACAATTCTATTTTAATTACAAGGTTTTATTACCCCAAACTTTATGAATTCATCTAGACGTAATATTTATTTTATAATGTAGTAGCGTAAGCTATCACAGTACCACTACCTAATACAAATCCAAATCCAAATTAAATATACTCTAATCCTCCTTGGGTATAACTATTGTATTGTTACTAGTACTACTACGATATTAGTTACTACTACGATATTTAGGTCTTTTTTGCTCAAGCTTTTAATAATCTAGATAAATAATATTTTATATATAAAGATTCCAGGCTTCCAGCTAAGCAGCAATTCTACAATGTCGAATTGTCAAATATAATATTACTTGCTGTAATTATTCTATTCGTATAAGTGCATTAATGCGATACTGCAATACACTTATATTATTCTATCATTTTATAATTATTTATAATATTTAGTTACAACTAGACATAAAAAACATACCTAATATTATTATAGTTTTATGCTTAGATATAACTCATTCAAGCTTAAAATCTTAATTAATCAATAAATACATATATAGGTATATAGTACTAACTACAACATTAATAGGTGCTATCCTATTACAGATACCCATATGAATAATAAAAATATTTAATATATTGTATTAATATTAAAATTATTGTTATTTAATTCAGGTTTAATGATGGAGAGCGAGAAAAAGATCTTTGATTTGATGGCAAGATTCTTCTTTAAATTTTTATGGATTGATTGAAAAATTATAATTTCTTTCCCTATAGGACTCAAAGACTAAAGTGTTCAAATTCTGGATGCCAGTTGTATGGGCCTCAAATTTGGTAAATAGGGCGAGACAGGAAGGCAGAATTACTTCGGACCACATGGTTCAAGCAATTCTACAAGAAATGAATGAATTTCGAAGGAGACTGGGCCGAGTGATGGTGTATGACACGGTCAGCGTACCGCTCGTTTATACACAGGTGATATTTAATATATACGATATATTATCTAATAAATTATATTGTTCAATTTTATATCTTCATAAATATGATATAGGTCGTTACTCTTGCGGTATACACATACTTTTTAGCAGCTCTTTTAGGACGGCAATGGCTTACGCCAAATGTGGAGCGGATATCAAAAATTTATCCCAACTATGAGTTTGATTTGTACTTTCCAATATTTCTATCCCTTCAGGCAAGATAAATACTAAAAATACAATATAATTATTAATTAGGTAATACAATTAATATTTATTTATAAATTAATTAATCTATTTAGTTCATCTTTTATATCGGATGGCTCAAAGTAGCCGAGACCCTAATCAATCCATTTGGCGAGGTATTTTATGAAATATTCCATTCATCCAGACAATGATAAACTTTGATTCTAGGATGACGATGACTTTGAATTGAATTGGCTAATTGATCGGCACTTGAAAGTATATTTTTACAATACAATACACCATATAGGTATTCCAATTCTACAATATTTGCATACTATTTTTTAGGTCGTCTACATGGTTGTTGATGAAATGCACGAGGAACACCCCGAGCTTTTGAGGGACCAATATTGGGAACAGAAAGTACCAAGAGAATTACCCTACAATGTGGCTTCGGAGCATTTTAGAAGGGCGGAACCGCAAGGCTCTGCAGCGTCCCTCAAAATAAAAACAAAGGACTCAATTTATGCAAATCTTACAATCAAAAGACCTAGCATGATTCCAGATGAAGTATATGCGGATTATGTAAGATATTTATTTAAATAAGATACATATATAAAATCTTCGTAATACTTCAAATTTTAATCTCTGATGTAATTTAGGAAAGTGTTACTGATTCTCCGAGAGCTGAAACAAGGAAAAATTGGATTCAGAGACAACTTTCACGAGTAGAAAGCTTTCGTTCTACGTCGAGTGCTTCTAGCCTCTTTGGCCGAAATCGATCAAACTCACAAATCAATGGAGGGCCCCCTGGGATGCCTCAAGGGATTGGGAATTCTGGAAGGAAACTCTCACTTTATGAGAGATTCATTACTAGAAGATCTAGCAAAGATATTGGAAGGAATTCCATAAAAAATTCAAATAATAATAGTGCTGGGCCTGGAAATAATGTTGGAAAACCTGGAGGGAAAGGGATGAACGGGAGTGTTGGTCAAGGGAAGGATGGTATGGCGCCTTTCATTTTGACTCACCCAAATTCCAGACCTAGGGTTCCAACCCCTGATGTCGCAAAGGAAAATCCTCTAAACGCAATCCTCCCAAATAAAAATAATACAGATAAAAATATCCAAGCTCCGGCAGGGAATCAGAATGATAGCCTCAGCGTTGAGGGAAAAATGTTTGCAAATAATTTAGCTTATGGGAACACAGAGCTATCTGAGCCAGCAAACTCACCAGTTCTTAATCAAAGTAGCACCCCAGTTAATGCGGAGAAGCAAGGAAGTTCCTCTCCTATCTACGATAAGAACCTGGGTCATATCGTCCTAACTCCAATTGAGGAGAATGACGGAAGCCCATACTCGACTAGCTCCACTTCAAGATCCTCTCGAAGCTCTAATTATCCAACAAGTAGCTCTATTTTTAACAGGAAGGGAATTGCAACGCCAAGTACTCCGAGTGAATTAAATGTTCCAGGAGGAATTCCATTAAGTGAAATTGATGAAGGGAAATCTCAAGATAGGGTTGAGAGATATTTGGACCATGAGAGAGTTATTGGACAGTTAGAGAATGTCCTTAAGGAAGAAGAGAAACAATACATGACAATTGATGAGGCAAAAGCTTCGACCAGCACCTCCTCCTCTTCATCATCATCAAGGTCCGCCACTGAGGAAAGGAGCAAGAAATTGGTTCAATTCCAAAGGCAAGATGCTCTGGCTACAGAAGAACAACAACTTTCAGAAAAAGGGCAGCTTCCGGAAGCAGATCTAAAGAAATCACTTGAAGAGTACCGTCGACTAAAGGTACTTCTCCAAATGAATGGGTCCAGGGAACATAAGAGCACCAATACGAGTGACATAGACTCCGCGATGAAAGAGGAAATGAGGAAGTGTAGGGAGGGAGAGTCGAGGGATGAGCGGATTGATATTGAGGATGACACATTCCTTCCGAATAGCTCTGAATTTGGTCAGAAACAAAAAAACGGAGAGGAGCTGGAGTTAGAAATTAGTAGAATAGCCATGTGTGGTGAATGTATCGAAAGTAGGGAGAGAGGTGAAGCCAAGAAATGTATTAAAAAAGACTGTGAAGTTTTTGTTTAAAAAGCATTGCATTTTACTTACTGTGTTTGTGAAGTGCTAGATTTACTTAAGAGTATTTATTTGCATATCTTATATAGATAGTTTAAAAATTGGATAATTCATGAATCATGAAATACTATCAGTACCTATATATATATACAGATACATATGACACTAATCCTAAATTACTATTTTTATTGTATTAATCACATTGAGGTATATACTTAATTAATTTGACATTATTTTTATACAATAGTAAAATAAAAATTAAGGCTCCGTGTAAATAATTAACTCATTCTTTTTTTGTATTAAAAATAATTCAAATCCGGATTTTAATGTTTATAAATCTTTCTACAGTGTAATTATTTAGCTGCTCGATATTTTTCTTTGATTAATACTTTACAATTTAAACAATAGGGTACATTAATTAAAAGGTATATAAATTAAATTTATATATCTACAATACTTATTTGCATATATCAAGATCATTTAGCCGTATAAATCAAATTCTTTAGAAGCAATTTCAGAATTCAGATGAATGTAAATATCTGTATATTGATTAAAAGGTGTTAAACTATTGTAAAAATTATATATATTTCAAATTTGTATTAACTTGAATATAAATTTTAAACTCAAAAATCTTATTATTGTAATATTCCAGATATTACATGTCTAAAAACATTTATGTAGGCTCTTATTTCTTAATTTCTTATATATCTATTAGACTATTATACGACACGTACATGTATAGGTGTACTAGGTACTAGCTAATAGGTAATCAAAACTTGTAGCTAGTATTTTTCATATTTTTATTCTTTTATGTATAATACAGCTTATAATAGAATATATTGTAAAATAATAATACAGTAATTTACAAAATCTTTAGGGTATTTCAAGACTGAAATGTTGTTGATATTTTAAACACTTTTATAAACTCTCTCTGGCCCTAAATAAATGTACGACAAGTACAATACAATTTGATATTTTTTTTTAATTAAATGAATATTTTAAAAAAATATTTTCGACCTGAAAAAAATGCAAGAAATTAAAGAGTATGTACGATAATAAATATAATATTTGGCAACTTTAGAGTGTATATGAATAAGATGATGGATTCATTAAATCAGTTTAACTTCGCTCCGGGATATTGTGACCGCTCGGAAAGAGGCCTGCAAATAAATGCCAATTTAAAGCGCCTAAAGAAATCTACGCACTCCTATGCATTAAGTATTTAGGCTCGAGTCTTGTGCACATTCAATAATGAATGTGATGGAAAATGCATAAAAGCCCGTTGCATTGGAAGTAAACCGGTGAGCTCTGCAATAATTTTTTCAAGAGTTTAATGCATAATGAAACTAGGGAAGGGAGTGACTCAACAAGTTACAATCTCCTCCTTCTCCTTCTCCTCTGCACTCTTGTATACCCAATTGCTAAATGACCTCAACCCCTAAAACTAATCCTAATTTCCTAAATGAAATTGACCATAGCCCTATATTGAAAATATTTTTTAGAAAAAAGGGACGAAATTGTCGTACTACTTAAATACTACGATAGCTGTGCTTGCTTGCATTGCAAGCACGGACATGTACTATTAGTAGTATCGTTTTAGGACTGCATCTTCATTTCCTCCTGGGAGAAGGTGAGAAACACATTATAATTATACGGGTTAATGATATTGTCTTTGAAAGTTTTTATAAGCTTAATAGACAAATAATTAAAGTATCAATTCTCATCATGTGATGTACTACGAGTAGTAATACAAGTATATTGGAATATATTAACCAATATGCCTTGCATTTTAAATGTCTAAAGTGAAAAGTAATTTTACTCTTTATTTGAAACACTCGCAAACAATTATATTTTTATTTTAATTTAACAAACGAATACCGAGAGTTTAAAAAAAACTTTTCTACTTAAATTAACCTTTAAACCCATTTACTATTATCATACTACTACAATACAAAGTATATGTATTGTATGTAGTGACTTCAGGTAAACTACATTGTAGTCTGCCTTTGCATTTTAAATTTGAATATATCTAGGTAGATGCCAACCGAGTGGTCAATTTGGCAATAAGAGGTGTCAAAGAGTCAGGGAGAGGGTGAAAGAGTTAAGGCCTGAGATCAAAAGTAGTCGGACTCGTTGTCTTCGAATACTACGAAGAACCCGATGAATTATTATCTTCCTATGATAATTTGCACCGTGTCTCCGTAATCTTTTGAAGAGGAGAACATCCTCTTTCAAGTTAATTGATTCTGCATAAGTTTAATAAGTACAGTGCTTGAGAAATTTCAAATCGAGTATTGACAGTAAAACCTGGATTTTTTAAAGCTTGCAAGTTACAATATAATAAAACATTTGTATAAATTATAGGGTTTTTTGGCTCAAATTATATCAGTTTCCTGAGTTCTAACATATTTGTATAAGTTGGATAAAGAGAAGATTAATTTATTTTTCAAATCAATGCGTGAAATGGGTTGAAATTGAAATACAGACTCGCATTAAGGATAAGTAAGCTCATATTATGTAGTAGGAAGGAAGAAAGGATCTCGAGGATGCTAAGACCTTTGATCGAGAGAACCTAATTACTCTTGATCTGGTTGTTTGCGACTCTTCGTGCCTTGGTCAAGTTCAAAAATCTAGATAAGCTAGCCAGGAGGAATATAGAGTATAAGACTGAAGAATTGCTCACCTCATTACAAGCATCATTAAATCAAAAGTTTAAAGAACAATTGCATCTAGGCAAATATCAAGAGAGGGGTACATTTTAATATCTACTGTATATTGTTAATAGGAGTTGTCCATTCATTAAGAATGCGTTTATACCGACCAGGAGTGACAGAAAATTAATCTTATAATCTTTCGGCCATGCACAACTTGGAAACATTTGAGTCTCAGATTCATTGAACCAAAAATGAGCATATTTAATGCCTTGGGAGTCATATAAGTATTTTTATCGTACTTTTGTATGTACATTTTTCTTGATAAATTCACATAAGGAAGAGTATTACTATTTACTATGTATTGAAGATTAGATTACTATGTACTATGTACTACTAGTATCTACTGATATTTGCATGTATGTACATATATGAAGGTTATATGAGAATGTTATATCGTAATATGTATATTGTATTGCACTTATAATATGCAATAACATAAGTTAGTCCGTCGAAAGGATTATCAATGCAATGTTAAATCATTGGAGATGAAAGTGGATGTTTTTCACTGGTAAATATTGGGACTTTGGCCGCTGATCTGAATATATATTACCGGTAATCTGGTTGTTAGTCTGGGATTCCTTTTATATCCATTCCAAGTCATTAATTACCTGATTTTTGGACCTCAAGGCTACTTCAAAAGCTAAACATTTCAATCTATCCTAAATGTCTCCTCTCCACGACAGTATTTACTTTTCGAGAATTCCTCGCAATTTTGGGGTAGTCCGTAGTTTTTTACGGCATTATAAGGTACCTAACTAAAGGAAAGTACATAAAATATAGCAAGTATCGTCAGCCTTATTTTACTTTACTTCACTTTCTACGATACTTACATATAGTGTATAAGTACATAAAGTCATCTAATAATAATAAACAATTGTCAATTACATACCTAGGCTTTGAGTGGGATTTGTTAGCAAGTGTGATCTGAATATTTATTGATAAATTTACATCTTCACAGCTCATCAATGTATGTATGAGTGTATCCCTATAAAGTATCAATACTACATCATAATATATTCATTCTTATAACATGTATTACCTACAGTATAGCAGAGTATACTGTATAGTCACAAATTCCATGATTTTCCATCTTCAGTGGAAATGAACAAATCCATATGGAATCATATATAGATAAAAGTAAGTATTAGATAGGTATTTTATATGAATACTTTTCATATATTTTAATATATACTTTGCAAATAATTATATAAAGATTACTTATATGAGCTCTTACTGTACTACATAATTAAATACCGGCTTAAAAATGAATGGCAATTCTTCCTCTAATTTACTGTATATATTTACATACATACATACATACAGATAATGGGAATTGACACATTTCATTTGTTTTCTCTAAATGAAAGAAATTTTATAATATATAAAAGAAATTAATATATTATTAATTTATAAGCCCTTGCAAAATATAAGATTAACCTCTTCATTTACTAGCATACTACAGTACTACTGATAGTATTATTTAAAATTGTATTAAAGTATCCTTCCTCGTTGAGGTTAAATGACTTTAAAACTGGGGTATTGATTTAGGAAAAATCGGCCATAAATTAATGTAGATTTTGATATGTAAAAGCTAAAAAGGTGCAGTCCTGGTTGGCACTTTTTTGGGAAAATCCTTACATATTAATTTTAAGTAAAATGATTGAGAGATTCTACGAGTAGGAGTTTTCGATCACAATTACTCGTAAGTCTTAACTGAATCTCCATAAAGGTTCTTAGGGTCTATTTACTTATGCACTCTTGTCCCATTTTTATTTGAGGGAACCCCAATCTCTCCATAAACTATCTGTAGTATGTATATAATGTGTAGGAACAAATTAGGGGATGCAATTTGATGGGTGAGTTGGGAATTGAGTAACGAGGTGAGTGCTATATGACTTTTTTATGTAAATATTTAGGCTGGCAGGTCTCAAC
>JAAZTK010000790.1:0-17356 GCA_036507255.1 Megalothorax incertus
AATGGTCTCCTCATCGTAGCGGGTGTGTGCTTTTAAAAAATCCAAATCCTCCTTCGGAAGCTTGTCCTTGCTCGTAAAGCACCCCATTTTGAAATCCCTCGTTCAACGACTACTTTTTACAACACTTTTCCTCCTCCGCCTCTTCTTTCTGTGTACTACTGCCGCAGGATTTCCTGGATAAAAAGAGAAATGACATTGTAAATGTGTGGGGGAGGTGGAGATAAATGTGTAGGACAGATTGTTGCTTAACACGGTGAGGATATAGATAAATCTAAGCTCTTTACTCCTTTTATGGAACCAGATTTCACCTAACCAGCCCCGGATTTAGATTAGATATCCTCACCCTGACTGGGACAATGGCTGAGAACGGGCCTGAATGGAATGTGCCTATGATTAATGCATTTTAGGATTAAATAATGCCGGCTAATGGAGGATTTAATATTTAAATTGTTGCCCTTTTTTGAAAAATTAGAGTGCCTTTTTAAGCGTAATTCTGCTTAAAAGCAAATGCAATATTACCTGAATGATTAATATTATAGAGATCAGTATCAGGTTGTAGAATGCAAAATATTGGTATAACACGCCTTAGAACCAGATTCCTCAACCTCTTTGCAATAATAAACTGATAATTTTCAAAGAAAAACTCTGGGTTCGAGTCCCTCGATAGCGTATATTTTAAAGTTGTATTTAATTTGTATTCAGAGTTCGTAGCGTTTTTCAAAATTTGCTGCTTCACTGGCCAATTTGGCTGGAATTCAGGAGTTTTTTTATCTTGCGTTGAAAAGAACTCAAACTGAAGGTAAATCCGTACTACAAATACAATTTCGCTTCCAGAACGCTCAGGAAGAACAAGACGGAACATGAAACAGATTGGGCCAATGTATCATAATCAAATTGCGAATAGAGAGCAAGAGAGATAGATAAAGAGGAGGGGGAGTCGAGATGATGATAGTAGTAGTATACCTATATGAGATATAGCCCCAATCAGCCTTGATAAAACACAGTTTGTCCCACCTACATAATATAGGTAGTACCAGCAGGATATAACATGTTAATGCAAAGCCTGTATTGTTCCGTCAAACTTATTTTAGAATTTTTTAAACATTGCAGATCTACCTTTAAAGTATACCTATGAGTATCCTCATACTATCTAATACTTATAGGATTCGAAGCCCTACCTATAACACGGAGCAGTTTATTTAATCTAGGTATTACGAGTACTAGCATTATGTAGAGGATATGAAAGTGCAGAGCACCCAACTCCAAAAGCAGAGCTTATGACATTTTAATAAGAGTAGTACAATACAATTCAAATGAATGTTAAAAACAGGTTGCAAATTAAAATATTTAAATGACAGTTGGGCAGGAAAAACCCATTTGCGATAAATATCTGTATTATAATAATACCTTAACAGATAATATTAGTATTATAACTCGCAAATGGAGCTCTAAAAATTATGCTAAAATTATATAAAATAATTAAAACTTACCTCGAAATCTACCTACGACAATTTAAATAATTTGCTCTGATCCTCTATCGATAATTTTACATTTTATCCACTGCTAATCTAAAGCTCAAAGGCTTAGCTCTATTTCACCGTCAAAATGACCATTGAATTCAAACGCACGGCCACTTTGAGTAGGTATTAAAATGAAAACAAAGAAAAACTTGTAAACTTGTCACGTTATATTAAGAAAAAACCATTCAAATGACGAGGAATTTAAAATCATAAATCCCACAAAGACTCCCTCGAGTTATTTGATAAGCATAATATACTTTTATATGTATATTTCGCAATAATTGTGCTTTAAGTTCTAAAATTAAATTTATTAAATAGAAGGAAAGGAATAGGAAGGGATACATACGTAGAGATAACCAAATGACGTAAGTAAATAGAATCGTAGGACGGATAGGAATTATCCAGCCTCCCCTAATCAACTTTGGCTATACTTGTATCGTGCATATAAGCTAAATAGGTCTAGTAAATTAAGAGTAGGTTGAGTAGAGTGTGCAGTAATTACAGCTTTGAGGCTCTACAAGCTAAAACTCAATGTCAAAAACAGAGTTGTGGAATTCGGGGGTAAATTCAATATGAATGAAAACAATGGGACAAGTAAAGGATGGAGCCATTTGCAAAATAAAATCCATTAAATGAATTCGAAAACAGCTCTCGCATCCTCCTAGGTTCATTTTTGCCCAAAAAGAGGGTTCCAGGAATATTTTTCAAAGCTTAAAGCCCTCCCCTACAGCCTACAAACTCCTAGGATGAATTATTGACTCGGGAAATGGATTGCAAATCAGCCCAAAACATTAGTATGCAAACCTTCGCTTGAAAAAAAAACATTTTTCTTCTTTTACAGAAATCAACCACAAATAAAACAGCCATTTCGTTCATAATTCATTCGAGTTCTAGAAAACTCATCAAATAATTGACACTCTTTGGGGAAATACAAACCCTATATTCTTTTAAAACACCCAATAGCTCGGAGTGTGCTTTAAAATTACTTTATTGCATATACAGATATCGTAGTAGTAATGTGCACTTTGAATTAAATTCGAAAATACAATATGCCCAGAGCCAGATAGAACGATATAATGCGGACTAAAATTAAATTGCTATTAGAAAGGCCGCCTGGAGTATATGATAATCCATGTTTAGGAGCGATAAAGTCTTTTATTGCATATATCAAACACGGATCCGCAATTTACTTCCCCTTTTGCAATGCAAATTAAGGAGTGGGGAAGGAGCTTAACATAAAAGCTCATTTCCTACATATTTAATAACCCATTTCTTTTAAGTAGACCACATTTTTGAAATGGTACAAGCCTTTTACTAAATTTCCAAATAAGAATCCTTTTAAAAATTCGATTTATTCGAGTTCCTATTAATACAATTCCCTCCAGTCGAGACTCTGGACTCTCCTGGAGTCCTGTCCCTTCCTGTCCTCAGAATATCACTTACAATTTACGGACCGTGAAAAATGAAATCAGATTCCGGCTGAATGAAGTTCAGCCGGATTGTGCATTGAATGCCATTGGGCTGGAAGCTCAAATGGTCAATCAATGAAATTGAAATCATATTCAATGAAAGCACCGTATTGTGGCCTACTTCCTATATAAAATATAGCAAATTCTTCCATACAAATGCGGTATGGAAAGCTCTGATGGTGGATTCCTCCAACCTTTATCCAAGTGTCAAAATTCAAGTAGGGAATAAACGGGGAATGCTTTACAAGATTGAAATGTCAAAGATCCACGTGCGCTGATATGTCATACCTGATGGAGCTCCATATACTGGTAAGCTATACTACCTTGTCATACTCGTACCCATCCGATTCCCGAATTTTGGAATGATAAATTTAATAGTCTGACCTTTTTTAATGTCAACCTCAAAGCCTACAAAGCCCCCACCAATTTAAATTCGCGGGAGATTAACTTCTCCTCCTCCTTCGAGCTCTCTCAAGCTTTCCCCAAACTCACTCCAAAATTCTCTGAAATTAAATACGGCGAACTGGACTTAATTCTTCCACTGTAATTCCGTATTCAAATCACAACCTGCACACTCTCCTAGTCCATAGGGGCGTAGATATACTTGGCTAGAGTGGATTAAGATTAGCGGAGAGGATTCGAACTCGGAGACTCGACCTCAATCCCATTGTACTTTGTAGTAATAGTACTTCTCTCCCCGAGAAATAGAGGATCTGTAGAGTGTACTACCTACGTCATTTGGCTCTCAAGTCTAAAGGGTGGTAGACCCATCATCAGAACAAAGTCAACCCAATCACATCCAGCTAGGCTCTTTCAACAGCTTTACAATTCAAAAGGGTCCTCTTCACCTATATACGGATACATCCTTAGGAAGCTTCCACAAAAAGGGCCAATTCATATCTCCAATATCCAGACTTATTCAATCGGGGGGTCTTGTTAGCACCGATAGAAAAAAAAAACTCACTTTTTCTCTTGGGACCCTTTTTCTAGCGGCCAATACTTTCACCATTGGCAAAGATTATGGGCTAAAACTCAGACTTAAACAGAGATCCTACAATTCTACCTGCATTGCAAACTGCGACCACCTCGTGACCTCGATCCCTTAATATTAAACGGCAAAACCCCCACATTAAGCACAACTGCAGATCTTCAATCTAATCTAATCTAGCCTTGTTCAGCCTCGTAAGACCATATGGCTTCGAGTCAAGTCTCCTAAGCGGGTCTCAAATGCTAAATCGGGATTAAAAGACATATGATGAACCCTTGCTCTTGGAAGAATAGCTTTTATATGCAAAACAGTGCCAGATCAATTCGGGTTGAAAGAGGAGTCCCTTTGAGCCTCACTCCAAACACATTTGACATCTCCTCGACAGAGCAGGAAAAGTAATCAATAATCACTTTTCTTCGTGGATCTTCTTTTTGGGGGGCACTTATCCTTAGATCTGTCCATGTGATAGAATAGATAGGCTGAGATGTGAAATGAAATCTTTCTTCGGAGGAGGATTCGAGGGAAGGCTAGAGTTTCGAAGCAAAAAGCAATTTCCAAAAGGATTAGTCGACTCTGAGCGGCGTCGGTGGCAGTTCCAATGGATCTCCTCACAGGCTCACTCCCATATGATTCAAACCCAATTTTTCTCGTACTACTTTCGTACGGCTCTCTATTCATTCGGGGATGGCTTGCATCATCCTTATAATACTCCTCCCCCAACTCTTCTTGTAAGCTTCTCCATCCAACTCTTGGGCAAACCTGGAGAAAGGAAGCTTAATCCTCTCAAAATATTATAAATGCATTCTCCTTCATTTCAAAATCCTTTCCCTACTAAATTTGGCTCCGCTGAAGAAATGTAAAATATGGATTTCCACTTGAGACGAATCCTTCCCCCGTACAAATGGTAAACTTCTAGATGGAATATACTACAATATTAGATAGGCAGCGATATAGCACTCTAAAGAGTTATTGATTTCCAACTCTTGAGCAGAAGCTACTCATAAAATAAAATACTTTTAGAGGGCCGCATAAATACCCGAGTAGGGACAAGGAAATGGAGGAAGGTAGGAGGAGGAATCATGAATCCTTCCAAAAAGCAACAGCCCATTTATTCCAAACTTTATACGGATATAATATTTTTATGACATATCCTATACTATAATACTAGTACTCGTAATACATACGCAGGATTTGTCATAACTTTGATTCTATTATCCCAATCCGATTGACGTCCAATACTTCTACTACATATAAAAGGAATATGATTAATCCAGGCCTCTGGAAATAGTAAATTATTGATTAGCCCGTCAGAGTCCTACCTGAGCCTATGCAATTCAACACAAAAAAGGGTTTTTCCGCAAAAAAAGACTCATTAATGCTCATTATGCAAGAGTGCCTATGACCTAAGACCTAACTACATATGCTAATTCCCTAGAGAAAGGAAATCCTTTTTTTTGTACTCTTTTTTTATCTCCATTTGAGCCTACAAAAATCAGGGATTTTACGTCAGCGGTCGGTTTAATTACACCTCATTAAATAAATGCTCCCAAAATACGCTCCATTATTAATGGAATGATATGAATTTTGATTCAATTATCATTTAAATGCATTTGTACTATTGTAGTACTGTGCGAATGGAACAACTTTTCATAAGACCTTATTAAAATGAGCTGCATAATTTATCTGAGCCGAAAAGTCTTTAAAGAATTCATTAGGTGGGTAGACTAGGTGGGTACGACTTACCTGAGCTTTTTATTCGCAAGTTCGAGTTCCGCTACAACTTTCCAAATTCCACGAGAATAAATTCTTCAAAGTTACGCTCCCCGCATAAAGACTTTCTCCGGGAGAGGAATTCCTTGGGGTCCTTCAACAATTCGCGAGGAGCAGGAGTAGGAAATTTCTATTACTGGCTCTCGAAAAGCTTTGAAGCAATCTCCTTTCCACTACGACTTTTTCAACCGAATCCACAAACTGAGACTCTTCACTTATCAATTCCCAATTCCCAATTTCTGGCCGACTTTTCCGAACACTTTCTACAAAAAAGGAAGAAAAAAATCATTAAACTTTCTTTTGTACTCGGAATCAATATCTTTTTATAAAATATCGTACAGCTTACCTTTTACTGCCACAATTTCCTGGGCTGGGCTTTCACAGTGCACGTTTATTTTATTTATATTAATTATTGTAATTAATTATAGGTGGTTCGGAATGCACAAGAATTTAATTAAAAACCAAAAAACAGATCCAAATATTTCAGAATTTGAATCTAAACACTTTTCCAGTGGTGGTTTAACCGTTTAACGTTTAAGAATATAATACAATATTTTGAAGGAATGAGTATAATGAATTGCCCTTATCTTTGAATGGGGCTCTCGGTTGCTTACACTAATCTCGAGTATTTTCTTGAACAAATAAACCAATATTTTAGGAATGTGTTCACACTATGTAAAGCCACAGGTTCTCCGACTATTCCTACACTGCACTAATATCCAGAACCAGTTTCCTAATCTTATAATACTAATATTACGTGTATTATACTTTGCACAAATGGTCCGAGATCCCCTCTAATAAAGAAGGCGTCCTAAGGAGGAGCTTTAACGGGATTTGATCAAAGTTTTTGTGTGTTTTTTCGCAATAATCGCAATCTTTAAGATATATATACGATCACTTATACTGAATCAAGTAATTGGCAGATCAAATTGGGAGAATTGTTTCGAGATAAATGATGAAAAAAGATCCCTTGAATTTCATGTGATCCAGCCACAACTCTTTTAACAATCCACGTCAAACCCAATAAGACTTAAACTCCCATTGGTCTCATTAATTTAATACTCGATCGATTCACCCCCCAAAAAAACTTATCTCGATTTCTACTGTAAGATATTGTAGTACACACGAGTATTTGTACAAATTCTCCCGACCTTTTTTCAGCGAATTTTGAAAAAAACTCACTTTTGAGCCACAAAAAATGATATTATTTCAGGGTCGTTTGACTCCTTTCGCCGACCGTGTGTAGAATATGATAATTTGCCCAAATTATGGCTTTGGCCGTAGGTATTCAGTTGTTAGAATTAAACTCCTACACTTGTAATATGTAATATTGCAATATTAGGTATGCACATATATTAACAACTCACTCGTAGTATCTAGAATCTTCCTAATTATACAGAGGAACAATTATCAATATGATAAACTTATAGTTATCAGTGATAACTTTTTATTCACACGGCACAACCTTCCCTTTTTGCTCGTAAATTTGATTTTTCCTTCCCAGATAGGGCTGGGATATGATGAGCAGAGGCAGAGGTGTACGAGATAAGACCTCACTCGGTCGAGGCGCAATCGAAAGTGAAGAACTTGTCCTTTTTTCAACTAAAAGGAGCCAGGCTCTCGAGTATACCTACGGCCTGTTGGAGTTGGAGGAAGCGAGCATGAACCAAGAGCCTCCTACCTACCTATACCTACCCATATCTACCTCCCAAAGGCAAGCCTCTATATAACATCTTACTATCCTAGTATTACAATGGTTTTCGAAGCGTTGTAGGCCATCTCATACCTGGTAATATAGGATTTTACCTTGCATAATCCACATCCATCTCTCTGTGGGTTACTCCGTGCAAAACCTCACTCGCTTCAATTGAAATTTCAATGCAAAAATTACTCTTAGAGCCAACTACGAGAGGTTGTGAAGGCTAAATGCGTCTCGTGCACATTACAAGACCCTCGAGTAGTAGGTACATATAGCCATGTATAGACCAGCCTTTGATTAACTAGGAGGAATCACAATTTACTACAATAATAAAAACCCCCTTGTTTCAAATGGCCAAACCCTCGTCCATCTCACTCCTAGTACGATCCAATGCCGTCATTAAGACACACAACATCCTTATTACTCATACTCCTCCAAACTTCGAGGTTAACTCTTCTTCTTTCGAGCTAGATATTATTAAATTTTAATTAACGCAAGCCGCATACCCCTATGACCTTTGTGTTAAAAGACCCACCGCCAAAGGAAGGTGTTAAATGACGATGATTTACTCCAAAAATACGAGTACTCGCATAGCCTCTATTTTTAGATTCGATTTAATTATAATATGGAGTTCTTAGGTATACTCCTGTACATGATATGCATCATCTGGCTCCACCACTTCCCATTCTGAATTCAAACCGAATTTATAATGATGTTCCAAATCAATAAAAACGAGAGCTCTTACGGAGAAGAGCATGCAGTGAGTCTACTAATACATTGTACGATAGCTTTTGGCTCAGGCTGACTTTCTCTCAAGAGTTTGCAAGAGTTTTTGGAGCGCTCTTTCTTTTGAAACTCCTCAAAGTAGACTGTAGAATGGAAATTCAAATTAAATAAATGAATTGAACTGACTCGAAGAGAATTCTGGAATTCGCGTACGTGTGCAATATGCAATATAGTGTATGCCTAATAAGAAAAATAAAGCGAAAAACTTTGAAATAACGGGAGGAAATTCGAGAATTCTACCCGGGCAATATAAAAAAAACCCCGGCCCCCGTAAAAGAAACAAAGAAAGTGTATTGCTTTCAAAGGATAAGAATAAAATGAATAAAATGAAAGCTCGGACAAAAAAAGGAGCAATAAGAGGGGTGCAAGGAAGTGACGCAAGGAAAGTCATTCAGGCTGAAAGTACCTTCAATTCCTAGAGGTTCATTCCGATCAAGTGGCCGATCTCGTACTAGGTATGTACGTAAACAAAACATTGGACACTCGAGAGGGTGGACGGAGGTATTCAGGTGTGTGCTCGTACAATGTACTGTCATCAAAGGGATCGATACTCCGATAAATGTACTTGACAGTACTAATACTAGTACGAGTACTACTACTACAATAGGTACTATTCGATCTATAGTAGTATGAGAGTGAAAGAAATCTCCAATTTCAAACTCGGATTCAATTCTCCCAATGTCTTTCTTCGCTCAAGATCCAAAGAGCATAAAAATGGAATTCGGGGACCTCTCCAACACAGTATACAAATGCAATGTGCAGTGTATTCAAAGAAAAAACCATTTGTATTCCTCCAGATCATTGTGGAGTGAAACATTCTGAAGTGAAAGAATGGGGAGCCCTCTCATCTGATTGACTGGCAGAGTTTTCTGGACTCATGTATGGCTTTTTTGGGGAAAAAAATGGTTGGGAGCTCGGGTTTCAGGTGTCTTGTCTGATCCAGAGCGGGTGAGTTTAAGAGAAAGTGCTCCGGGAGTCACGTACACGAACCTCACCGGATCGGGGTGCACTAAACCAAACATTAATCAATCCTACTGAATATATCCGTACATAAGAAGAATCTACAGACCCTCCCAAGCCCCCACCACAAAAGAATCCTTATCAATTATCCTCAGAGTGAACTCTAGGGTTCGAGACCAACCCAAAAAACCATTCTTCATAACTCCCTAGCCCAGGGTTCGACATTGATTCATGTAAGAAAAACAATTCTAACCTCCTTTCGGAAATTGTAGACTCTGGGTAGAACGAAGGGCCCTTTTATCCTGTTGTGCTCAAATTGCACGAGCTATAAATAAGCTAATTTCCCGAGGTTTCTTCAGCCCACAGTTTATTAGGGAATAAATTGCAAAAGTTGCGAAAGTGGGCCCCCGAACCGGGCTCGCTCCCCCTTAATTTCAACCTACGTCAAAAGACTTTCTCTCTCTCTCTCGTTCTTCGCGAAGAGTCCGAGTGTCACCGACGAGTGTAGTGCCGTGGCAGGCGAGTGTATCGCTCTGAGAAGTCGAGTGGTGAGTGCATCTTCGCTACATGTACTATTATTAATACAGGGAACAAGTGCTCTTCAAGCTCCTAGGCCCCCGAGAAAGATGCTCAACACACGGGGGAAAGTTCAGTCAATACAAGAGTCGAAAAAGACTCCAAATATCAGCAATAGTATGTATGAATGAAGGATTATATTTACTTCTAGCTGGGCCAGGGATAAGGGCAAAGAGTCTGCAGTTAATCCCAAGTTGCAAGATTTAATTTACGACCCGAGGATTCTTAATATTCTTAATAAATAGGGGGCCGGGGCGGGTGGAATTAAATCCCATGATGGAGGGTTCACATTATGTATATTGCAAATATTATGTTACATGGCTCTAGCTTGGCTTATTATGCTCCGAACAACCCCTATCCCTTTTGTCCAACTTTCCCTCGTGTAATCTTACTTTCTCTTAAATTTCAAAAGATTACGTCAGATTCTCAGAACCCAAGCAAAGAAGACGCCTCTAGCCAGCAGCCTAGACTAGAGTCTAGCTCCATAAAGTCCTATTTGGCCTAGTGTAAATATATAACTCTACCGGTCCCCCCTGAAAGTAAAAACATAGTAAATCACGGTGCACTTTTCCTAATTGCAATCCCTCCTAATATGAATAAACGACAGACCTACTTACTCCATGTACTCCTACATAATCCATTGAGTAATTAACTAAAGAAATGTAGTATATGGGCCCCTGAAGGCTTAAATGTCCAACCTCCCTCCTCCCACCCATCGTAAAAACTTTACATTTACTTTCTAATCACTTTCCTCTAGACTCCAACGGGTAGGCCCATTAAAATGGAATACAAGTACAATGATGGACTACTACCGCTTAATTATGCCAATAAAATCAGAGTTTTTACCGGTCCCCGAAAAAAATAACCCGAGATTTATTAGATTTATTAAGTTAACAATTGCCGAATATTCGTAATTCTGAGAACGATCTAACGACATAACAAAGCCTGGCTGCCTGGTATTTGGAGAAAGTTTGTACATCCGAAATAATAAAAATACAAATACCCTCATCCTCCGTAAAAAGCCAATTTAGATGGGCATAAAAAACAAGTTTGTAGAATTTCAAAGGTCGAGTAAATACAATAGATGAGTCGGGCCAATCAAATGGAGAATCCTATGAATTCTATTTCTGCTGACTTCTATTCCGAACAATTTGTCAAAATACGCATAATATTGGATCTCCCCCCGAGGGAATCAAAAGGGAATTCTTTTATTTTTCCCCGATTGAATCGAGCTTCAAATAAGCTCACAAAAGACTTGCTTTCGTCATAAACATAATATTGGAAGATGAAAGAAAAATATTCATTCGTTTACCCTCCTGTATTACTATTAATACTACGGCCGTACTACTCTGTAATATATTCAATCAAATAAAAACTGGAGCGTACACGCGTTCAATCCAATCTTTATCCTTATCTTAAGCCAAACTAATTGGATTTGTGCATATAATGTAAGCAATATCCGACCAAGGTAGAATAAATCCCATGTAATATCCGTATTATATCGTAGTAGTTGACCAAAAACAGGTATTAGTAGTATTACAATTAACGATCCGTTGAATCAATCGATACGATATTCATACAATTACAATACTAGGTAAAAGAATGGGTAAATACTCAAAAGCATGTAACATTTGAAGTTTTGAACTCAAAAAATCTGATTTTTGCATCTCAAAAAAATATAAAAAATACGAGTAAAAAAGTATTAAATTCCAGAGTGTATTGTACATGCATTAGCAATCATAAGATGTGAAATTCAGTGAAATCCCGGATTCGGAAGCTCCGATGCCCGCTCTATTTGCAAGGCGGGGAATCGGGAGAAAGGACTTTCTCCACTTGGCGGCGTGTGCTTTCCCAAATGAAAGGGTTTCATCTGATATTCTATCCATATACTACATTTCTATAAAGACAAAGTATTGTATAGTGCTCAAAGTATAATACAAAACTCTGCTTTCCGAATCCCAATTGGGATCTTCAACAGTTTGCTGCTCCCCTTCTATTGTGCCTACTGCCTACTACTGCCTACTACGAGTAGTATTTCACAGATCTTTAGATAAAGAGTGAAAAGTAGGCTATGGATAATTTATCGCAAAATTGTCATTGAGAGGCAAAAAGTTCAAAGTTTTAAATAAAAAAATACATTAAAAGCAATTTGAAGAAATTGTCTCAAAAAACCTTAAGAAATACCCAAATAAAATAATTACATCCAATATATTATTTCTCGGGAATCGGGATCGGGATTGAAAGCAAATTTAGATTTTAATAAGGCTAAATATTTCATTTTTTTCAGCAAAAGTAAATTTTGTTTATGCCTTTCATACAAACTTTTACCTGGATGGATATCTGGGAAATACACGGCTCATATTCCATTAAAAAGTTTATAATTTGCAAAAAATTGAGCAAGTAAATTAGATCTATTTTTATCTCGGTTTCTTCAATTTCCAGAAATAAGAAATTACATCCTAAGGCTTTCCGACCAAGTTTCAGATTACTTTTACGAATATAATAAATTCACCGACTTTATAGTACCTAATAGTAATTTATATTAGTAGCTGTACGAGTCAAAGTACTTATCATCTTAAAGATTTTAATTCCAGCTCAGGAGACCCAATTTATTAGAGTCGGGGGAGGTACCTATTTTAAGATTTTAAAGCTTATACTATCCTTTAAATTCATATAAAATCAAAACCCATTAAATTAGATTCGAGATTTTAATGCCATTAGCCTTAAATTTGAAAAATTTACAAAATTACTCTGAATCCAACCCCTCAAAATGATTTAATCTCCAATTTTTTTTTAAAAAAATTCAATCTTCCCAACCTTCCAAATTTGAAACTACATTAGATTAAATTACGGCCCAGACATTCTAATTAATTAGGTACTACGAAATCTAGTGTTTCCCTAATCTCAGGATCTGCTCGAGTATATTCCTATTAATTTTGAATTTTTTGACTAAAATTGGATATGACAATTTTGAATATTTAGGCTTCATTAAATTTTACATGTCGTTGTACTACTAGGAGTAGGTCCCCTGAAATCAAATATCCTTTTTTAAATTCAAAAGAAATATGCTCCAAAAATACAACTTTTCAGAAAAAGGACATATGTAATGGCCAACTTTGAACTTTCTCCTTCCTTTGAAAAAAAAAACAAACTTTTATGCAAGATATGCTCATTATTTATCATGTTGGCAGTTGGAGTTTGCACTTTATAAAAAAAAGTTTACACTTCCGAGGAGGATAATCAGAAGAGTGCTTGCTTTCCCTAAAAAATGTTTTTCGGTATTTGAATTTTAAACTTTAGTATAAGGAACTAGTATTGTACATTACCATTTGTGCCATTTATGATATAAACATATGAAATGGCACTTCAAAGAAGACGTTCTTTAAGAAGATATATAATAATTCGCAAACATATCTAGATTCTAGACTAACAAGGCCAACTTTGACAATTTCACATGGACTTAAATACCCGAGCGAGTAAGGCTTTCAAAGCTAGTTATTCCACTGGATAATCCGTATTTACCCATATTTCACCGTGTGTCATTATTCACTCAACTTTATTCAAATGGCACAACTAATACTACAAAGAGTCGGAGAATTTCATATAAAATGCTTGGCTTTATCCTCGTTGAAATTCGCAACTTGAAACGATCCAATCCCTGACAAATGACAAAAAGTCCAGACCTATGCTTTGATGACAGCTCTGTCAAGATTGTACAAAATACATGCGGTTCAATTGAGAATTATCATAATATTTCAATCTAGTGCAATATATGTACAATCTTTGAAATCCGCATCGATTTATTCCGCTTTTGTAAATTTGGGTAATTCAAAACACAGCTCAGATTTAAATTTCAAAGGGATTGCGAGTCTGGAACTCGCCTCGCACAATTCCTGTCATTTGCACAAAATTCTAATGTCACAAATTGCAGCTGAATTTAAAAGGGAATTTCAATCTTTTGAAGTTTTGATCCTAAACCTGTTTAACAATAGTCCACGGACCAAGTTTCAAAATTCAAATCACAATGAATTTCAAATTGTAAAAGATCCCTTTTCAAATGAATTTAAATTTTAACGCGATTTCAGCTTGACGGCTTGTTGTACATTGCAAATTTAAATATCTTGATAAACAACTCTATTATTTTTGATTCCAGCTTTGAATTTCTCTCTAATTGACAGAGAATGAGACTTTAAGCCGTCTCAATTTACATCAATAAAACAAATTAGTTTCAGAAATTGAAGTCTGAAATTCAGATATCCCATTCTGTGTAGAAATATCTAACTTTTCGCTAAAGTATTCAAATACAATAATACTGGCTATGTTTTTGGATATTCAGATATTGTACTACTAATTAGGAAGAGTGCAAATTAATTAGGAGAAAAATAAACATAGGGCTTCTCATGAGTCATACAATTACATATATTGCAATGCATTACGGTCTACTCATCGAAGCGAGTGTTTTACAAATATTCCCTTATGCTGAATTTAATTAGTCATCTACTTTTACTTGGGATTACTATCTATTAGCATACGAGGTAGGCACTGCTACGCCTTCGTATATTATTAATTAAGCTTCTTATAGTAGTTAGGATTTAACGAGTTCAATGGGTTCATTTCACTTGAGAGTAAAATAGCAACTTGGAGGAATGTGTACAAACATTATAGTCTACGCATTAAATCCAGATTAAAACAGAATCCTCCGAATTCCCAATCTGCACACCTATAGCTTCACAAAGCCAACCAAATACATATCTAGATAGATCTTTCTCGATCAGATCTAATGCTAATGAGTTGTGCGGGGGTCATTCGAATCAAAGTCAAGCTTCGTGGGAGTGTCAAACTTTAATCATTTCTCTAAAACCTATCCGAATTTTATTTGCAATTGAATTCTAAAGCAAATTACGAGACTTTTGAACTATAAACATCTACTCGTATGTAGTAATATAGTATTATATCGTATAGTCCTTAGTTTTAAATTTTAATTAGTCAAAATGGGAGGTTCTCTAGCTCTGATTGATCTTGGTTCCGCACAATATTATCCGAATTCCATCAAAGCCTTTGACGAGCTTTATTAATTTTGTTGGTTTTCAATCTGAATCTTTTATTATTCTAGCTTCAACCTGCATTTCCAAACTCATGTGAATTCATTTTGAAATACATTTTGAAATACGGCAACCGCGGATCGGAACAATCTCACGGGTGAGAACACGAACATTTCTCGGTCTTTCATGCATTTTCGGGCCCACTACTTATAATTTATTCCAAAATTGAGCCGAGTGTCGCATTAGCATGTAAGGAAGTAATAAATTATTCAAAAATAATTCTTCCTCGGAAGATTACAAATTAACTAGACTTAAATTCAAGTTTTCGAAACCCTAGCATGCCAGGGGTAGGCTCAAAGGATTATTAATCCCACCCTAACCTTTCCTCCTTATCATCATCCTAATCGCAACACCTTTGCGGCATTTTTATTATTGACATAACAAACACACGGACTACTCCAACCTCGAATACACGAATATGAGTGCATGTTAGAATAAATGACCCAGAAAAACTTTTGCTCTTTTTTTGTGTCATATCCTGGCCCTTTATGATTATAAATGACATGCCATTCTCAAAAACCTATTCATATTACGACCTATCGCCCCCTCAAAAAATGGGGCATTCTTCTGGAGAGGGCCTGGAGAAATTCAAGGGATCTATGCAAAGGAAATTGGTCCCTGGAGGGTCTTGAGGACAATTTAAACTCGTAAAATATTTCATTTTTTATACCTTTATCCATTACCTTTGCAAAGGTTTACCCCAATGATGATTGAACATAACCTCATTTATAAATTATCCAAAATTCCAAATACTCAACTCTTTAATATTGCGAGTTGCATGTTTAAACATATTCTACTAGTACGTAGAGGTACTTTAATTCAAATTGTGATTAATTAATTAAATTTAATGACTTTTTAATCTAGATTATCATAGGGGATAATCCATATCGTGTAAATTGCCATTTTAATTAACCCAAATTTAAGTTTTTGATTAGAGTACTTGAGCGCAAATCTTATCTTGATCAGCTTATCTTTTCATCAATGTAATACTAATTTCCCATTTAACAATGACAAAATCAGAATGATTTATTATAATAATAACCAAATATAATTGCAATAAAAAGAGTATAATTGACAGGTCTTAACCTGCAATTAAATTATCGGCATTTGCACACTTTGAAGTTTGTACGATAAAAATATTGTCAATTTGTAAACAAACTTTTTATACCGATTTTTTATAATGTTTACTAATTCGAATAAATCATTTTACATACGTGGTAAACTGGAGACTTGTTTTGGTCGTCGTCGCCATCAGCTCATTTGGTAAAAAATAAATAAATAAGGTGGATCTTACCTGATTGACTTCCGGTTCTAAATTTATGACGACAATTACGGTCTCTCAATTTGTGGTAGGCCGTCCTCGCTTCAATTGGCCCAATTATCTTCCAATTTCAGGCAAATATGATGGTCTGGAGGTGGACTTGTCAGTGTCACTTTTAGGAATGTCAATTGTCAAGGCTCGACTAAGAAAAAATGGGTATTGATTTACCTCAACCCGAATTTTTTAATCGGTCAATTTTCAACTCTACACAAAATAAACTCTACAATTTAATGCTGTTTAATCTTGGCCACAAAGTTGACAATCTCATGAGGTCGAGGATGGTGGTGAGCTGGTGGCAAGTGATGTCACAATGTCACAAAACTTGTCCAATTTGCAAAAAAATAATCCAAGTTTGAAATTGACAGATTTCGGTTTTTTTTAGACTTCCGGTTTAAAAGATTCAAATTAATCGACTTTACGGTGACAATGGGAAGGTGACGAGAAGACGAGAGTGACACAGGATCGTGACTTTGGTCCGGTGGTGTGGCGGCTGCTGAGAATCCTCGAGAGTGAAAAAGTTTAGCAAAACTTGCAAAAGGTTTTTCTTTTCAGACTCGCGCCCTGCGCTGCACAGTTTATACGGGATCTCGCCTTCCCCGTATAAGGTTCCTATACTGGGATCCCTGGCCCTAAAACTAATCAATTTCTGGACTTAATTTCATCCAAATCGATATCATTTTTCAATTAGAACCTGATAAAGAACAGACCGAATCTTCCCATTGAATTTGTTAATTAAGGATGAGTAAACCAAGCTCAGATAAGCCTTCAAAATCCCCCCAATTAAATATAGAGTTCTGGCTTATATCAGATTCGGGGGCATACTATGAGCTAGTCAATCCGGAAATATCCGATATCTGATTCGGGATCTGGCCCATGTTTTCGCTAATGACTTGACGAGTTTTTAATTGGATTTGAAATACATTTTTCGCTTGATGTTTTTAAAGACTTTAAGGCTTTAAGCATTGGGACTTTGCGTTGGAAGGAGTTAGCTCATAGTTAAGCAAATTGGAAATGGCAGCTTTCAACTCTTTCATCCACTTCCGAGCTTTACGGGATAAGTCTTGAGCAAATTTAAACTAACCATGTTTAAATACCGAGTTTAAAATAGTCTTTTATTACAAGATCGCGTCTCGGACAAGTTCTAAAAGTTTATTTCTCAACACCT
>JAAZTK010000791.1:0-17353 GCA_036507255.1 Megalothorax incertus
ATTCGTAAAAATCAACAGAAAAAAGGGGCAGCAAGCAGATATGTAATCTCTGAAAAGGGAAAGTGTTCGATTTGGTGCTCGGAATTATTATTCTTAACGGAGATAAGAGGGAGAGAAAGTGAAGAGTCAGAGGGGGAAAGTTTTTCTTTGAATTCTCTCTCCTTCTCAAGAGGTTAGTCTTAAGTTGTAAGACTTTTGAAACCTTTCACTTGGCTGTACTTTGTTCGCCGTGCAGTGACGTGTGGGTAAAAAAAGCCCTTGAGATTTTAAGTCGACTTGTTAAAAAAGAGAATTCAATGAATAAAGATGTGGGGATAAAAGATTCACATTTCTAACATTTTTCTTGCGTCTTTTTAAAACTTTGGATTAAAATTAAATGAATTCCTATTCCTCAATCTTATTTCAACTTATGTAAAACATATCCTTAGGTAGAACTTGCATATCAAATTATACAAAGTAGGTAGATACCTACTCACGATCGCTAATATAAATTAATTCAATTTCTTTTATATCAATAAAGTCTCTAGACGCCGTTGATAAAAGCGTTTTCAAAATTAATTATCTTTCGGATTTATATCAATTAGTCACTTATCTTCTTCGAGTATTTTTATTTGCTTGATGTGATTTAAAAATATCAAAAATGTCAAAAGTCTCCGTAATCCGTATTCATTCAAATTACATAAATATGTAACTGATTAGTATTTTAATCAGTGATTAGTATTGACACATACATATTGATACATATTGTAAATCTGTATTATCTGTATTGACTAACAGTAACTGCATCCAATTAATGGAATACTGATCCTGAGAGACAAAATTCAAAATGATTATAAATTATAATTATTCCGTAACGTAATGTATAATATACATTACGTTAAATTATTAATTTATGATAGTCTCTATTTTTAAATGAGCCCACATGCCCAGTTTTGGTAACAATCCTACTAATCTTAAGCTCCCAAATAATATAATCATTTAACTGAGGTTTCTTCATTTAAATCATTTCCTAATAAATCATTTTGCTTTTGCTTACGATCCTCTGCTAATTTATCTTTTTTGCTTTTATCCTCGTCAATTAGGTATTGCAAAAAATCGGTCAAATTCTTAAATTCTGTCCTTCCTTGTGGTGGATTATTCTTGGGGACTTTTGGTAGAATCCTTCCAGCTTTTTCTCTGAATTCTTGCATCTAATTTTTTTTAAAAATAAATTCATTTCAAATATTCACTTGAACATTTAAAAATATTACATCTTTAGCTCCGGAGGCCTTCCAAATAGCAAAGAAGAGCAGTCCACATCCTCCGACAGCATAAAAAGTACCCCATTTAAGTGCCCTCAGAGCTAGTGAAGGACCAGACTCAATTTTGTGACCGACATCGAGACCTTTGTCAAAATATTTTGGGTCATCTTTTTTTGATCTTGAAAGGGCTGTCCCGAATCCAAATAGAATGGACATTCCAGTAACGATTCCGAGGAAGGTGGCCTCTGAAAATTAAAAATATTAAAAATTCAATTAAAAAATTCATTAAAAACACATTACCTATTTAAAATTTGTAAAATTTACATTGCATTTCAAGAATCAAAAAAAAAATTTTAAGCTACATTTTTACCTTTCCACCTGGTAAAACCGCCTTTAATCGTGACATCTTCCTCAGGAGACATCCTCGAAGGTAGAATTGAGATTATTATGTCATAATTAACATTAAACTATAAGATTATTAATTTTTTTGGTAAACTTTTACAGTTTTTAAATCGTAGAGAATCCGCATTTTAGCACATATTCTAGTATTTCTCTTATTCTGGGGCGATACAAAAAAAATTAAAAATACTTTCGAATTCATGCATTTAATATGATTTAATGACATTTAATCGTATTTCGTATTCAATCGTATAATGTATTGTAAAGTAAAATGTTAATAATTGATTTATTTTTAATTAATTGATCCTAATCAGTCAATTAAATAAATGAAAGAACGAAATTTTGCCCAACCCTGATACATTTATTATTTAAAAGATAAGAAAAAACCTTTTGTATTTTAAAATAGACTTAATTACTATCTATTAGCATAATATTAATCAGTGATCACATGTGCGCATAATACTAAAGTCTAAATCTAATTATTCCATTATCTAATTAAGTAATTATTAATTAGTAGTAATTTGACAATTAAATAAATGAATGAAAGTCAAAACGTTTTGAACTTTTGACCCAAAACGTTTTGGGGCAAATCGAACTCCCCTCTCAATTTTCTCATTTTCATTTCAATTTTTTTGCAGCTTGAAATAAGCAGAGATTTTTAATCAATTTTTAACAATTAGCCGAGTTTGACCTTTGACCTTTTAAAATATTGTCTTTTTATTCAATTAACATCATTTCGGCTTAATTTTCGGCCCATAAAAAATAAAATTATTTTTAAACCAAATTCGAGTGTTTTTGAAATTTTGTGAGATTTTTCTTTTGCGGTTGGTTTTCAACATTTATTTGAGGACAAGGTAAGATATACATAATTTAATTAATGTAATTATTGCTGTCATCCATAAGATTAGCTACTTATTATTTTATTTCAGGAATAGATCGAATATAATTCTAGAAATCATTAATTGACAATTTGGCATCTTTTTATCCATTTTTCAGATGTCGGATTTGAATAACAATGCGAGCGGAAACTCGGATGAATCCTTCGACAAGCTGAATGCCGTCATCAATGGGTGGCCAACGGAGAAGGAGGCAATGGTGGCTGAGATCACGGCAAAAAAGGAAAAGATTGCCAAAATGAGGAAGAATCTGGAGGAGGTCCGGAGGAAGAATGGCAGAGGATTGATTGAGATTGCTCAAATGGAAAACTTTTTGAAGAAAGCGGATCGTGACGAAGCAGTCGCCACCAAAATGTAATAATTAATAAATAAACAATTAAGCCTATTCAAAATTTAAATCACGATTGATTTCTTTCACAGGACTGAACCAATCACGAATAAAGTGTATGCGATGAATGCAATTCTCGCTGGATTGAGACAGGAAATCGACATTCGACAAGAACAGTTCCTTGAGAAGAATGAAGCTGCTCTAAAGGCCCTGGAGAAGGTCAACGCCAAGCTAATCAAAGAAACTGCTCTGATTAAGACATCCAAGCAGAAGGAACTTGCTGCAAAACGCGATAAAAGTAAAAATTTCTTTTTAATATTCTAATTTTTATTAATTTCTTTGATAAATACGATGTTTATTTTATTTTTAGTCGAGAAGCTCAAAGAAAAAGCCCAAGAAAAGAAAACTCAAATTGAGACAAAGGCTTTGGACATGCGAGAGTCAGAGCAAGCTCTAAATGACAAGTTGAAGAAGGCAGTAGACCTCAAAAATGAATATTCCTCCTTGAATAAGGTACTTGAGTCCAAGCAGGAGGAGCTGGAGAAGAAAAAGATTCAACTCGAGCAGGTATTTAATGAAATTTATTTTATTTTATTCTATTTGATTCAATTATCAAACAAATCTTCCAATTTAATCAATTTAGGATCTCCAAAGGAAGAAAAAACTTCACGGGGAGGCTCTCGCCAAGCGAAAGGCGGAGGTTGACGCTCTGGACCAAGAATTGGGGGCACTTCAGACTGAATTGAACGAGACCCAGGCTGCTTTTGAGGAGGTTTGCCAGAAAAACATCGAAAAGAAAGCTGAGAATGAAGTGACCAAAGAAAGGATCCGTGTTCTTCAGAGCGGCAATGATGAGAGGCGGGATAAAGTGCGGGAGAGGCTCCAGAAGAAGCTCGAGGTGAAGCAGAAGCTTGATGAAATCCAAGCGAAGAAAAAGGCTCAGGAGGAAAAGGTCACAGAGGAGCGAGAGGTCAACAAGTAAGTGGTACTTTTATAATATGGAGTTTTAGAATTAATTTTAATGTTTGTTTTTCAAAAGGCATCTTCTGGATGCTCTGGAGAAGGAGGAGGAGATAGACTCGGAGATGGGAATGAAGCGAATGATGGTTGAGAGGTTGAAGCGTGAGAACGAGGCAAAGAAGCAGAACCTCGCTCGGAGGAAGAATCTTGTGGAGGAGGAGCAGGATAAGGTCAATCGGATTACGGAGGATTTGGCGAATCTGGGGGTGGAGAAAGAGAGGGCTGAGGAGGAGGCGGAGTCCATGCAAATGAAGGTGGACGAGCAATTGCGAGAGAAGCAAATGCGAGAGGAGTCGATTGCACAAATCAATACTGAGACTGCTGAAGTTAGAGACAAGAAAGGTGTGTACTTTTAATTTACAAAATAAGTAATTATTAATTTTTTCTAATTGATTTGCCCAATTTTGTAGCAAAACTTTTCGAGGAACTCCAACAATTGAAGATGGGATCAATTAATCGGCTGAACAAAGTCTTTAAAACGGTAGGTTAAAAAAATTAATTTATCAATGCATTGTTTCATTGTTTTGTAAATCTTTTTTAAAAAAACTTTTATTACCTTTTTTAGGAAATCTCAAATCCCGTTGGAAAACGCTAAATCTTTTCGCTCCCTACGATGATCTCTACCCTCTCCAAATTCAAGTTGAATTTACGTTTTACAATTTCCTCTACTCGTTAAAAACTTATTTTTTATACTCTTTTTTAAAACTTAATCAAAATATCCTTTAATACCTGTATATCCTTAAGATAAATGTAAAATTACCCCTAAGAATTTTACTATTAGATTAGAATTTGGACAAAAGCTTGCTTTGCTATGCTTTGCTTTTGTCTACTCTACGATACAATTTTAATTTTCGATCCCCTTTGGAATCGAATGGTCAATTTTAAAATCCTTTTTAATCACAAATTGTTTTTATATCGAAAGGAAAAATTCTATTCTAAAAATAAAAATTAATCCATAAATAACCCATAAAAAGGTACAAGTATCGTTTAAGTTGCTTTTATTGCAGGTATTACTAATCCTAAGTATTAGGTAGGTACTAAAACAATGCATTACGATACAATACTCTCAATATATCCGTATGATTCATAGGTTTATGGCCCAAGCTAAGACTTTCTTGATACTACAAATCCCGCTCAATCCTTACTCGACCGTTGAAAGCTCCCATTCTCTGAGGACATCAGTTGAAATTGCCGTCAATTTTATTTTTTTGGCCTAATTTCCGGACAATTTACACATATTTCCATTGGGTCATCTCGTTGACATCCCCACATCACCATCATCATGTCCAAAGAGCCATTTAAGCAGGAGAATGTAAGTGTTTTTTGTATTTAATTTCCAAATGATTTATGGGAAATTTCCATCAAATTAAAATTAAATTCTGATTAATAATTATCAAATGGTGATTTATTTGTAATTCCCAGCTAATTAATCTGCTCCTGAGGAAGGCTGGGGTGGATACTTTGAAAAATCTGCGCAAAGTTGACGAAAAATGGCTGTATTTGGACAACAAAGAGTTGGAGAAGAGGTCAAAGAAGGTCAGTCCGAATTAATAACTATTGTTTTTCCATTTCTAACCATATTCCGGATTTCAGGGTCAATGCTCCTGAGGAAGGCTGGGGTGGATACTTTGAAAAATCTGCGCAAAGTTGACGAAAAATGGCTGTATTTGGACAACAAGGAATTGGAGAAGAGGTCAAAGAAGGTCAGTCCGAATTAATTACTTTTATTTTTTCATTTCAAACCATATTCCGAATTTTAGGGTCAGTTCAAGACCGTGGAATTCTCAGAGGAGCACTTTCAGGAGGATCTCCAATTGTTTTTGGAAGAAACGGAGGCAAATCCAGAACTTTTTAAATCATTTCGGTTTGAATTCCGAGATGCCTTCAAGTTTCTCGACGCCTCCTTCTTCACCCTTTATCGGCCACAATTCCTCCAGATTGAGTTCCCCGATGAATTTACCTTTACGCAAGAAGCTGCTCAATATTTGGGGAACCTCCTGGGCTGGATTTCAGAGGATATCCAAGAATTACAGATCCTGAATCACATAAGCTTTAAAAATGTTAGAGATCGAGTGCCTGCAGTCTTCCAGGCTCCCCTCGTATTTCCAAATTTGACAAAGTTCAGCTACCGTCACGATTTGGAATTTAATAATATTCCCATAATTAAATACTTTCACTGCATATTGGATAGATGTAAGCAAAATTATAGTTATCATCTATGAACGTAGATAGATTATATTGTAATTATAATAAATACCCTTGTTATTCTTAGCCCGAGACGTGGATCCAGCACCCAACCTTACATTCCTGGAAATTGAACCGAGATGGTGTAGAAAAAGTTTGAAGTTCCTCTTTGGCTCCAATCCAACCACCCCAATTGCTATCTCACGATGGTCCAAACTCACCCACCTATCCCTCGATTCCATTTTACAAAGGTTTTATATATAAATATAATTTTAAGTTTCCAATTTAATTTTAAATGCAATTTTACATGCAATTTTTTAGAGTCAGTTCCATGCTGAGCTCATTGGCATCCGGAGGGATGTCACTTGAGAGTTTGAGTTTATTTTGTGAGACATATCCTTTGGATTTTGACTTTGTTGCAGTATGCTCGGATTTGTCCACCTTTTTCCACACCCAGGCCAAATCCCTTAAAATCCTTAAGCTTGCATTTAGTGATGAAGTAGTCGTGGGCCTTAATCGTGAGGGGGAGACGTATGGGAGGATTTATTGGCCAATTTTTGAGAATGTGCACACCCTTAAGTTGCTCTACCCGTTCTTCGACATGGGGCCAATTCCAGTTCATTTCCCTTGGGTTCGCAACCTCGAAATTGGGGCTATGTTCGACTTTAAGGCAATGTACCCCGATGAAATTCAACCCTCGTCAATTCCAAACCTCTCCATTGAATATGCACAATTATCGAATAATAATGATGAGCGGATTGATTGGGTCGAGTCAAAGTTCCAATCCGTGGTACATTTCAAATGTGATATAGACATGGTGAAGATTGGTCAGAGGGAACTTCCCTGGAGTGAGACCCTCCAAGTGTTGGAAATAAATTATGTTGATTGTCCAATCCAAGTTGGATACCTCAAGGGTAATTTGACCCACTTTGACCCATTTTTTAAAAACAAAAATATCTATTTAAAATTAATCTGATTTTTATACCTAGGTCTTAAAAAGCTCGCAATTCACAATCATGACGGATTGGAATATTTGAAGACTGCTTGGTTTGAGGAAGCCCTTGACCTCAACTTGTCATCAATCACATTCAAAGATTTTTCTAACGATATGGTACGGGCTTTATATTATATTAGTTTAAAGGTTAAATTTGTAAGATATCTATTTTAATGATTGGAATGAATTTAAAAGCCTATTATTAAATCAATTACAGCCTTCCAATGAGCTCAAACAAGCCTTCAGCGAGTACTTTCCATACCCAGTCGAGTTCCAACAAATCCAAGAATTTGAATAATTTCCTACAAATCCAGCTATCTTTATTGTAGTACGAGTATAGATAAATACGCAATAATTACAATATTTATTCTTTAGTCATTTAGCCATCTTTATACTAGGTATATTTTGTAATTTGTAATTTGTATAATTAATTAAAAAATGGGCCAAAGGCCGCTTGAAACTGTTCTGAGGGCCCTATATTTGAATACAAGATGTCAAATCCACCCCCTGGGATCGAAACTCGTAAAGTTTTAATCAGAATTAGTTGATTTAATGCGGAAATTAATAATATTATAGCTTAAGTGTACATGAATTGCATGCTTCAAAATTCAAAATTAGATTTTTAATCAACCTTGTGATTATTTATTCGAGTTATTAATCAAACATTGCATTGGAATAAATACATTATAAATTATAATATTGTAATATATCTATTTATAAAACTAAATCCCAACTTGTTTTTCATTCATTTTAATTTTAATACCTTCACCCTTGACCTTTTGACCTTAAAGCCTCGTATATTTGAGGTTTTTCTGGTTGGGAGAGACGACCTTGACCTGATGAAGGGATTGGACACTTGTTTTAGACAGAGATTACTCCGGAGGAACTTAAATCAGACACTTTACGGGTCGAGTACCCCTTGAAATCCTCACGGGTCGGCGTTGTCCTCATTTGTTATCTCTTGAGGCAGGGTGGGAATGGTCCTTAAGATCTTCTGAGGCGTCCAAATCCGGAAGTGAAGCATCTAATGTCCCTCTAAAAAATTCTAAGCCAAAATTCTACATTGTGACGACCCTCGGGTTCCAAATTGATTAATTAATTAAACCTCAATAAACCTTAATTAATTTACTAATTATTGCCTTCCTAATTAGATCATTCTAAAATGAATAAATGAATGTAGGGTTTAATTTGATTTAGAAATTATTTATTATCGAAATACATTGAAAGTAGTCTGATTGATTGGTAGTGTGCTGAATCCGCATGTTGGCTAAATATGACAAATATGAATTGTATTAGGATGCTATTAATTAATAAACCTATATGTTATTATGTATAAGCTAGTAGTATTATATTACAAGTAAATTATAAATTATAATTAGTCTTTATATTGGTTCTCATTTCTAAAAGGTATAGGGATTGGATTAAGGAATCCTTATCAAGATTTTTACAGGCTGTTTTTCAATTTTAAAATCAAACACTCTAATTATTAATATGGGTTTTTATCAGGCTCTTAACTAAAAGATTAAGTTAATTCCGGTTCTAATTATATCTATTGTACAATAGATATAATTAAATAGATATAATAGGTCTAATTACTATTTTAAAAATTAAAAATTTAATCGTCAAAATTCTGTCTTGCAAGGTGCGGATTAAATTGCGAGTTGTACTTTTGCTTGCGGAATGGTTGTGGTCGACGAGTCGAGCCATCTTGACCTCCCGATGACCTAGACTCGATCCCCTCCAGATCATTCCCATCTTCATCTTGCATCACTCTTTCTTTAGGCTTATCTGGATCCTCTCCACTAAGTTTTGCGAGCACCTTCTCAGCCTTTCTCCGCTCCTCCCTCTCCCTCTCGAGCCGATCTGCCCTCAATTTCTCAAGCTTCTTTTTCTTTTCCAACTCAAGTTGATATTCCCCATCCGAACCTGATTCTGAATCTTCTCCAGAGTTGAATGAATCTTTTTTGCTATGTTTTTTCTTGGATTTGTGTTTGTGAGACTTTTTAGAATCGTTAGATTTGGATCTTTTAGATTTCTTTGTCTTTTTCTTGTGATGTTTATGCCTTGTTTCGAGTTCTGATGAGCCCTTTCTTTTCCTACCACCCTCTTCTTTAATTTGTAGGAGTTTGGAAGGTTCTCGGGCAGAGGAGGAGGAGGAGCTGACAAAATTAATCTTTTTCTGTTCTTTTTGGGCAATCTTTTTTACACCTGGTGTTTTAAGGAGCTTTCGAATATCTTGGAGGGGATCATTAAAATCTTTAATCTTTTGCAACTTGAGAGATTTCATTGCCTCGTCATCTTTAGACTTTTGTGGGGTTAATTCTGGTTGGGGGAGTTGAGCAGAAGTGGAAGGTTCATCTTTTCTATTCCCAATTTGCGCATACCACGGGATCTCACCTTTTTCTCCACCAAGATATACAAGATATCCAATCTTTTTCTCATAATCTTCTTGCTCTTTCTTTTTCTCCTCTTCATGCTCTTTATTCACTTCGTAATTCTGCTTCTTCCCCTGTTCAATCTCTTCAAAGAAATTTATGTGACCTTTTTCATTGAGGTCTGCTACTCTCGCCAATGGGATTGGACATTTGTCATCATCTTGAGGAGGGGGTAGCTGGCCACCACCTCCACCTCCTTCATCTTCTTGTTGACCATCATCACCAACATCTCTATCGAGAAGACCACCTCCAGCAGATATTTGGCTACTTATCCTTGAAACTGCTCGCTCTCGAAGGAAAGATGTACGCGCTTCTTGTGCCTATAATTAATTAAATCAATTAAAATTATGCAATTAATTAAATCAATTAATACTGTGCAATTAATGCCAATTCTTTTTTACTTACAGCAAGAGAAATCCTTCTTTGGGTCTCTTTTTCCTCAGCAGCTGCTTTTGCCTCATCCTTCCGAACCCGGGCGATATTCTTCTTGGTTCGAACATGCCAACTAAAGGTCAAATTAAATCATTAATTAATTGACTTTCTTACAAAATGACTAATTTTTTAAAATTTTTCAACATAAAATAAGAAATCGAATTTTTAGCAAATCTTACCTTTTATGTGGCAAAATATTCATTTTGATGATTTGGTAACACTCCCAGAAGACGTCTTGAGGTCACCCGAGGTCACAACCAAAGAATTAATTGTCAATTTAATTAATTTTTATCAAAAAACGAGAAAAGTTCAAAATTCTCATTTCGAACAAAATCCAAATATTTTTAAATGAAAAATTCCCGCAAAATCAATGTACCATTTAGCTCATATGCCTCCTTTGTTCCAAAAACGTTTTTATTTTTATTAATTTTTAAATTCAATTACAATTAATTTAATTGATTGCAAATACAACAAAAATTACTAGAAACATGGAAGACATATGTAGACACATTCAAGTAATATTACAAAGTTCAATTGAGTTTGCAGCAGATCCATTAGAATTAAAAGAATCCTCAGCAGAAAAATCCTCCGCTTCCGGTCCCCTTCCGGACAAAAGCCCCATGTCACCCTTTAAAAATTAACAATTTAAAAAAAGAACATAGCCATATTATGGTAAAATACCTTTAGTATGTCGTTAACAACGGCACGTGCCAAATATCCAGTTGTTGTAGCTGTTGGTGAATTGAAAAATGTTGACATGTCCAGCGCTCCCTCAAAGTCACCCTCTCCTGTAATCCCATCAATCGGCGACTCTGGGGTGCCCACCACTCTTTGCTGTTTAGTAAAATCCTTTTGAAACATTTTAAAAGCTCCATTTATTAGTTTATCCACGTTTAGAGCGGATCTGAATGAAAGTTCAGGATTCCTTTGTAGTATTGTGGACACAACACAAAGGAGTTCAAGTACAATTTGGATATATTCTGGTGAAGAAATATTGTGTAGCATTTTTTCAATCATAAATGCAAAATTGACTTCCGCAGGATTCATATTGGTGATAGTGGGCTCTTGAGGAATGGTATTTCCTTCAACAATAATTCCTCCAGGAGTTTTTTGGAGGATATTCCAAACCCGGGTATAAAAATTCTCAGGTACTCGACAGAGACATCCCTCAATTTGCCTTCTCTGGAACACGCTTAGCCTGGAAATACAATTTAGGATTATATAGCATTAAAATAAATCCCAAGTTAATTAAAGACATACTTTATCTTGGCTTCAGAAGCGTCTGTCGGAATATTTATAGTAAGGATTTGTCGGAGAAGCCTTCGAACTTCACTTGGAGAACATGACTCAATGGGATTGTAATGATTCTGGGTTGAAGTTGAGGAAGAGAAGCTAATATTCTCCATATGCATAGTAGTATTAAGATCCGCCTCATTTTCCTGTACGATTTGCATATAGAAATTAATTGCACGAAGAATCCATCCAATTCGGATATTTAAAATCCCATTAAATAGCTCGGGATTTGTTCCAATCAGCTTCCCACAATATAAGGCAATTTCTTGCTGAAGAACAGCCTGGATTGTGTCATGAGGCTGGATTTTCGAGAACATTGCGTCTGTATATAGAGAGGTTAATTAATTAATTAAGATTAAATTCGAGTTAACCTTTGATTTCTTTTGGATTCATCGGTTGATCAATCACAAACTCTTCTTGCCCTATCACACCAAATGTCAGATGCTTGCCATTGACGAGGATTGTGGTTGTATATGGGCTAATTGAGTCAACTAGCTGACATAGGAGTGATGAAGCATATCTAACTGTTCCCCAGAGTCGGAGAGCTCCACATTCATGGCTAATATAATGTAGGTGATCGTGGATGGACCGATTGTCAATAAGGAACCCCTCCCCCTCCCTCTTGAGAAGGATCTCGAGGAGTTGGCACTTCCCAAAATAGGAGTGCGCTTCAAGTGATCTGAATCCTTCGATGATTTCCCATGTTGGATGATTCTCCCAAGACTTTGACATTGAAATTAATAACTTTAAAAATTCAAGTGCAAAATCTTACGGTAAAATCTTGAAAAGTCTCATTCAAAGTAATTGCTTTTGGCACATCCGTCAGACTCTGATACCCAATGCTTTGATGGCTCATTTGTGGAAATGGGGAGATGTTAATTTCTTCAGGATCTACCATCTTTACAAAATCCAGGTGTTCTAAATCGGAGAATTTATATTATTTTAAAGGTATTCCAGATCCAAAGGTCTATACCAATGCAAGATGAAGATAAGAGGTTTTGGAGACGTCCTATCCGGACTTTCTGGCCATCACAATGCCCCTTTTTGAGCATTGCGAGCAGATCAAGCATATCCTTGAATTTCCGATCCCTCATATGCTCCTCTCTGATTAGAAGACACATTGTTGGCCTTCCAGAAAGACGCCAATATTTCCCAACAAAAAACATTTCATTTTTAATATCGTCAATCAGAAGTTGGATGTCATAAGATAGGTAGAAATCCGTGTTTTCAAAGATTACTTGATTAAAACATTTGTAATTTTAAAATTTTGAATTTAAAAAAAAGGTTTATCATACTTGGATAGCAAAGAACGGTCTGAGCGCCAACTCTATATATCTTTGAAGTACCCAGAGACCCTAGAATTTTAATAGATTATTATAAGCAGATCCCGTAAACATTTGGCAATTATACCTATCGGTCTTGCAGGTCTTCCTCCAAGTCCAAGCTTTGTATTTACGCCAAGCTTTTCATATATCTTTACCTATACATAGTTCAATTGGGTAGATATTATATAATTAATTATTTATAATTTTGGTACCAAATTATTTGGACTCCAAATCTGGGTAGGCTCGACTTCATGAGGCGTCTGCGTTTGGATGCCATATGTCCCCATCATTGCTTGTAGCCGCTGTGATTCGGCAATCAAAACAACTTGAACCACTGTCTCGATTGCTGAAGGCTGAAAACGACATTTTTAAAATTACATAGACCAGAGGATCCTTCAAATTCTTACATGAAATGCGGAATATCTTCCACCCAGTTTTCTAGGGCGGCTAACAGCAGGTAAATATCTCCGAATGAGGTCAATCTCTTGCATATGAATCAGTCCAGATACGAGTAGTTTGGCAATAATATACATGGCTTGACCCCAAAGGAATATATTTTTTGCAGAGCCCTCAGAAGCACCAAAACGAAGTTGGCTTCCGGGCTCAATTCGCTCATAATCCGCTGCCTCCTTTGTCACGTAAAAGCACATTGGGACAATAGGGTCCCCATAGGGGTCACGGATCAATCGCTGCCTAAGAAGATTCGAGTATTCTTCAACCTGGTCTGGAATTTGCTTAAATACGCCATCAATTATGAGAAATAGGTAAAAGATTGGCCATTCGCATTCAATATTTTCGAAGAGCTTAGATTCCCCCTTTTTATAGAACCTCCTTTTTGAATCCGTCCCTGAGAAGAGTTCCTCTTCAATCTGAGTCTGAAATTATAATTTTTAAAGGGTCTCAAAATTTGCGAAAAAACCCTTACTTTATATCCATCTCTGAGGAATCTTTTGAATCCATATTCCCCCTTGAGTTTCTGGATTATTTCCGCCTTGGTCTGAGAGTAGAGGGTCTCATCGTGTGTTGCAAAAGCTGGGAATGATATTGTGGGGAGTAGGGATGCATCCGTATTCTGAATAATTAGAGAAATTGTGGTATAACGATATTGCAAATATCTTAAAGAGCCAGTAATATGCACAGAGATACGAAGGGTTTTAATGCCTAATTCGTACTAGGTTTTATTATCCATTTTAACCTTATTATATATCAATACAATGGTATGAATCTCTCTCTATGTACTAGTACTAGGTAGGTAGGTAAGGATAGGATAGGTAATGCATATGTGTAGAGCCTGAGAGTGAAGGGGGTTCGAGGGGTTGGTGGTAGCTGGTGTGTAGCGGGTGTAGAGTCCTCCGACTCTACATCTGTGTATCTGGTGTAGTTCCGTGAACTCCCCAGATCACCACATCCTTCCATCCTCGGTCCAGGTCCCATCTCCGAATGGGATCGGAAATATGCTGATCTTGACATCTAAGATTCAGTCGATTCCAGGCGATTAATTGATTTAAGCATTAGTATGCAAATTAAGAATTCAGGTAAATCCACTACCCTGGACTTGAATAATCCAATACCCTTGGACTGTTCTATTAAGTCAATTGTGATTTTTCTTCGCCTTATTTCTCCAGTTTATATTTCCCCTTTGGCTTCTACCTTTGGATTCTTTGATTAAGATCATCGCAAATATGGTACCCCCTGATTTGACGATTAGAGATGCATAAGAAAGAGTCAATCAACGACATCCGCATCCTGGGACATTAGAAATGTGTTGCATTTATTTGATTTTAGCAGAATCCAGTCATGATTAGTCAAGTGATTCATTATCCACGGAATTGACATTGGCTCCAAAATTTCTAGATAATTTCCTCCCCGGAAATATGTGTAAATCCAGCACGGGATTGAATGAGATTAGGATCAATTAGGTAAGGAATGATAAAGGATAGAGAGATTCTGTTTAAATAACAAAATAGAGAAATATTAATTTAAATTCATATTAAATTTAATAATCACTTTATCAAATTAATAATTATAATTTCACTTATTCCTTTAGCTCTGATCCTGAGTATTCTATAATTAGTTAATTAATTAGTATTACCTACATTGTAAATACCTACTAATAACCATTTTTAAACGATATATTCAGTTAATTTATTTGAATTTGAAAATAATTCGAACCCTAAATTCGAGTATTAGAAATATTTTACCAATTTATTCTAATTGGATATACAAATATGTACCTATAGATTACATTTATATATATAGATTACATTTTATTAGGGGGAGGTGGCAGACCTTTGAACATGATTCACGAGGCAGTAGCGTCTCGAAGATTGATCTATTCCGGTTGTGAGCGTCGATATCAACATAAATCACGGTCTAATATTTGGTTTAATTGTGAATATTTTTTAATTATAGTCGAATTAGTGGTCTAATGATTGAGATTTGCCTTTGAATCACCCTTGTCCCCAAAAAGGTTACAACCGTTGATTGATTCGAGAGCTGCTTTGGCCATACCAATTGAACTTGCATGGATTTCTGGCGTCCCATCATTGTATTTTGATCCTCTTTCCCACATTCCATAATCTGGCGTTCGGTAGGCTCTTTCAACCTTAAGGAATTGCATTTAAAAAATATCTATGCTCTAAATAAAAATATAAATTAGAGATAACTCACATAGTATACGAGATTTTGAACGAATTGAACCTCGTCATGTGTAAAAATGATTTGAAGTCCAGACTGAATCATTTGAACGAGGAATATTAGGTAAAGGGATACTACATCAATCTATATTTGAACAAATTAGTATAATTTCTGAATTTATAAATTCTTTTAAAAATGCACCTGCAAATGATAATACTCTTCATCATCCAGTATGGGATCTCCAGTCTCAAGATCAAATTTTACATGCAGGGCCGAATTCGGAGAGCATTGATTTTGCTTGAATCTTTCAATTCTAGGAGCCTGTAGGGTATATATGTATTTAGGCACTATAAATGGCAAAATGATAATTGTTATTTCAAAATCATAACCTGTCTGATCCAATTGGCGAGGATCCCTCGCATGCATTTTACAGAACTTTGGCCCAATTCATGACTCTTTCCTCTGTCATCATCGATCCTCCTATATTAAAAATTAATCTTTTTAGGAATCCATTATTTAAAATAGGCTAAATGATAAAGCTAATTAGTAATACTAGTAATTAGTAAATTACTACCGATAAGCTTGAAACAGTGACCTAATTTTAATAAAATGCAGGTATTTCAATTAATAGAATCAAATAAATAGCTTGTACAAATTGTACCATATAGCTGCTCCACAGTAGATGCTTTAAAATTATTAATTATTAATAGAAGTCAATGCAATTATTAGATTATCATTGTAATTATGAACCTTTCTCGAACACTTGCAATCTTCTCATTTGAGAATGCTACCAATAGAAATTTAGAATTGTTTCAAAATTAAATTAGAGGAAGTTGAACTTCCTCTGAGGAACGGTTTATAATATTCCAACTGACCTGGAAAAAGGCCTGTGGTGGGACTTTGATATCGGAGTAGCTGCCTTTTGACTGAATTTAAGATTTCCAAATAATTACATAAATATTATAATATGAGCTAATCCGGATTCCGAACCTATTCCGTAATAAATATCGAGATGCCGAACTGTCTCTGTATAAGTTCCATTCGGAGATAACTTGTTATTCGTATTGGAGTTGGTGGTTAAGGCATCAAAGTCTCCGATTGACTCTTGTCGAGACTAATAATAAGAAGGAAGGATTTGTAAAGTGATTTAAAATAAATGTCAATCTTACCCAAGTGAATTTGTCATAATACAGGTCTAATTCACTCATGGCCAGGATCCTTAAAAGATTCAAGAAAAATTCCCTGTTGAAATAGCCCCTGATATCCCTAGAATGCAAAAATCCCGATTGATTTCAAAGTTTTACGAGGAAATTTAAAAAATCAATATCTAAATAAATAGATTTGGAATAGAGTATCAGGATCATATGTTAGTTAAAATGTTCTTATCTTAATTTAAAGGCAAACTCTTCTTGGGATTATTCAAACATAAAGACATCATATCACAAATATGAAAAATATATCCTATACGATATCGTAGCCCATATTCTATTATAGGTAGTATATAGAATTGTGCGGATATGTAAATAGTTGATCCAATACAAGGATATATGAGTATAATCTGATTAAATATAAATTGAATGCTCTAATTTTAAGCATGATTTACGAATACAAATACGATATTAATGGGCAACTTATACTCGTATAGATAAGCCTGAATAAGACCTGACGACAACGCCTTACCTGACGCTATCATTTGTCTCTTTTCAAATTAATAGTAATCTCGTATACGGATACATTAATCCTAAGTACAATAATACTATACTATTATAAGTAGAGTGTAATGTACTAGGTACTATTGTACACCGATATACATATCTTAAAGGTAAAATATATATTATATTAGCTTACAAGTACTATGATCGTCATTTCTATAAATGCAAATTGTAATTGAATCAATAGGAATATCTGATCCTGATCACTTCCTGTGATCTGCGAATGCCAAGCCATCACGTACAATTTAATATAATATCATTTCGAGTTACAGTACGGCTATTAAATTGTATAGGTATTTATATACGGATATTTTATAACTTACCAGTACAGAGTGTGTACTAGAGAGCCCTATGCAAGTTACCCCTTTGGCGATTATTTGAGTAACTGTGCTCGTTTTTTGGGTCAGGTCCTCTCATTCTCTCTCTAACCTCCATCCATCCTCAACCACCGCCACCT
>JAAZTK010000792.1:0-17352 GCA_036507255.1 Megalothorax incertus
CGTTATCTCTATTACGGATTACCTACGATCATAACTCATTCGCGAGGAATATATTTACATGATTTGCGAATTTTGAAGCCTCAAAAACCCTTGCAAAAATGCGTATTTGAATTAGGGAGTAGCAAAATATGGTCAGATTATTTTTAGATCCGAGAATAAAGGCAGGATTTGAATGCAAAGTGTCAGCCCACCGCCTCAGGGACATTCCTCCACTTCTACGAGCCTCCTCCGAGTATCCTGTTGAATTACAATTGCAAGAAATTCGCAAAGAACGCTAGATTCGCAATTTACAATACAATTGAATATTAATATTGGCATTACAAGCCCCTACGAGGAGGATTTACTCGATTTACTCGACTATCGAAGGCCAAATATATATTTTTACGGGTATAAATCGAATAATTCGGATTGGAATTGGCTTGGCCAATGCATATTTGATTTTGCAATGCTTTAGATTAGATCTGGATATGATTTGAGCTTATAATCTTCAAGTAGGCTATTTGTTTATGCAAATAAAATGGACTTGAGAGTCTTCAATTGCAATTTGAGAGCTTTTAAACGGTCAGACTTGGAGTAAACAAGCTTAAATAAGCTTTTATAGGCTTTAAAAGTATTTAAAATGAATTTAAAATGAATCTAGAGGTTAAATGAGATCATTATTCATCGTTAAACATCGTTAAACTAATAATGAGTCATTAATACTAATCGCAAGAACAAAAAGCTAGGTAAGAACATGAGATTATGAAGATTTGCAATAATCTCAATGAATTTGCACATTCCTCATCCGTTTTTTACAACCCTTTGCATGTTAAACTTGAAGATCCTGATCCTGACATGCTTGTTTAATATATATCAGGTCAATCTAAAGTTCTGAACTAATCTTGACATTGAGATTAATCATAAGATCGTACATTTAAACTCAATTTAACCTAATTAAAATTTAAAAACTTACGTTTATGATCCGATGAGAATCCTCCAGGTGGACATAACCCCAGGAGGAGGAGGATGGTGGCAATGAGAATTGAAGGAAGGGTGATTGGGACACGACCCCTTTTACGTCTCTCAATCTTTGTCTTTTGAGTCGTCATTTTGACCTAGTGGAGTGACCTCCACGGCCCAGATCTACACGGTGAACTACACGAAATTAATTTATCACATCCGGTTTCAATGTCCTCTTCATATTGCACAATGTGACACACAATGTCCCGATGTTGATGACTTGGATGAAGGCTGGGAAGCTTCCAAATTGATTGTTAAAGATGCAAGAACACTGAAAAATGTCGACAAAGACTTTAGAATTAGCTTTAAATTAATTAAATCAATTTAATGTCACCTTTTTATGTCACAAAATTAAATTAGACAATTAATTTCCACTTACCAAATGCTGGATTATTGTCAAAAGCTCGGGGAGAGATTAATTGGCTAATTTGAAGGGTGGTTGCCGTCAAAAATCCATTTTTTCGGAGGAAATGAAGATCCGGAGATGTCCAAAAAATGTCCAGGCGTTGACCTATTTAATTTTGAGCTCGTTCCAATGTCACAAGGGCCTCCAAAGGTCGAAAAGGGTCCTTTAAAACCCAATTAATTAAACCTAATTAAAAATTGACGAATAACGGATTGGTTGTGACCATTGAAAAGTTTTGAACTTGAGAAATTTTAATTAGATTGAACTTGAGGAATAGATTTAAGTGGTAGATGGGCCCTTTTTTGACACAATTTTAACGTCACAAATTCACCCTAATTAATTCCAACTAATTAAGTTTGGATTGTGACACCGTGACACGATTAGGGGCTCTAAAAGCCAACTATTTTAATTTATTTAAATTGAATTCTCAGGAGTCTATGAACTCGAATGTAAATAGTAAGCACTCCAACCTACCCCTGATGATGTCCACAACTGACTGACAATAGGCAGTTTTATAAAGCACAGAATTGAGCTATACCAAAAAGATTCAAAAGCATCCTCAAGCACCACCGAGCGGAGTTCTCACGGATTCCTCCAGTTTGTGGACGAGATTTGAGAACTTCACGTGCTGGTTTTGCCATTTGGACACCCTCCGACGAAAATTGAACCAGGTCGTGTCAAAAAGTGGTCATCATGTCACAATACAACTTTAAAAAGATTGCGGTGGTGCCATCCTCAAAGGTGAGGTCATATCCGGGTCAAAAAATTGACTTTTTCAATTTAAATTCGTGGTCTTTATTTTGGGCCGATTTTTTTTGAAGCAAAATAATTAATTCATGTCATTTTTGTAAATTGCAGGACTTTATTGACATTACCCTGTCCAAGACCCAGAGGAAGACACCCACCGTCGTCCATAAACATTATAAAATATCCCGGATCCGGTCATTTTATTTACGAAAAGTCCGATTTACACAGCAGAATTTCCACGATCGTCTTTCCCAAATTATTCAAGAGTTCCCCAAGCTTGAGGTTAGGTCAATTAATTTAATTTAATTCATGGGACATGACTAATTAATTAATTTAATTGCTTTCAGGATGTACACCCGTTTTATGCGGATCTTATGAACGTACTCTACGATAAAGACCATTATAAATTAGCTTTGGGTCAAATTAACACTTGTAGACATTTGATTGACAAGTAAGGGATTGTTTAATTAATTAAATAAACTCGCTAGGAGTTGGCTAAATTAATTGCTAATTTTTTAATACGTTTTTTGCACATTTAACAGCATTTCAAAGGATTATTCACGGCTCCTCAAGTTTGCAGATTCGCTATATCGGTGTAAATCGCTCAAGAAAGGTTGGATTTTGATTTTAAAATAATTAATTAGATCGAAATCATGTGTCTTTTAATGTAAATACTAATTAGAGTCATTAGAAAGCAGTTAAAAGGTTTTAATTTAATTTTTTGATGTGGTTTTGTAGCTGCACTTGGAAGAATGGCTACTCTAATGAAAAGGCAGGCTTCCTCCCTTCAATATCTTGAGTAAGTTGTGCTAAATGAGCTTAAAAACTTGCTAAATTAAATGCAAATTAATTTAAAAATTATTTAATCTTCAAAACCGAGTTTTTAATTGAATTGTTCAAATTTTTCCAGGCAAGTTCGACAGCATTTGGCTCGTCTTCCATCAATTGACCCTAATATCCGAACTATTTTAATGTGTGGATTCCCTAATGTTGGGAAATCTTCATTTGTTAATAAGGTAAGCTTTTTTCAAATTAAAAATGCTTATTTTTAAATTTTAAGATTGAAAAAAATTCAAAATTCGTCAGATTGATTTATAGGATTTAAAAAAACATCCACGTTTGGCCAGCTACTTCGGTAGCGTAGCGCCATATACCAGGATCCGCATCCCTGCGGTCCTGAGTTCAATCCCTGGATAACCCAACCAGAAGACTAGGCAAAAATCCAGCCTCAAAGATTTCTCTTTGTATAGAGTCTAAACCTACAATACAGAGCATATTCGCGAATCATAAAATTATTAAAATAGGCTTGGTGCTTTCGAGGCAAGCACCCTACCCTTTGCGTGTAAAGGAAGAGGTACAAAAGATTGACCTTGGTCCCTTCAAGGACCTAAACTTTTGCAATTTTTTTGCAAGACAAGTCGGAAGTCGTAGGAAATCATTGATTCAAGGTCCTCAGTTTTGCAAAATATTATTTGAATATTTTATTGCGTTAGGTTTAATAATTGGATTCTGAATTTCTGTATTTGGCCAGCTACTTCGGTAGCGTAGCGCCATATACCAGTTATGGGCTGCGTGCGGGCCTGAGTTCAATTCCTGGATTATCCAGAAGACTCACCCGGGGAAACCCATCTGCCTCAAAGTCAAAGAGTTTGGCGGATCCGCACCCTTTACAGTTAGATTTAGTTATAGAATTAAGCGTTTCTGTTTCAGTCTGAACCGGTGAGTAGATTAGAATATTCTAGGGCTAGATTGTTAACGCGAATAGGTGCTTTGAGGCGAGCATCATTCCCTGACGTAAAAGGAAGAGGCACTTAAGATTGGCCTTGATCCCTTCAAGGACCTAAACTTTTGCAATTTTTTTGCAAGATTTAAATATTAATTTCAAAACCTTTAAAATATGCCTATTTTTTATTGCAGATTACACGAGCGGATGTCGAAGTTCAGCCCTATGCTTTTACAACCAAATCTCTATATGTGGGTCATACGGATTATAAATACTTGCGGTAAGATTCTTAAAAAATTTGTTAAAAAATCCAAAAAATCCCTTCAAATCTGCATCTTATTGCTTAATCTCGAGTAATTAATTTCACGAGGTTTTTCTCAATGATGCCAAATAAAAATGTGATTAATAACTACCTTTCTCGCTCTATTCAGAATGTTAGAAAGGCTGTAACAATTACAGACACTCCCAAATATCCTTTAAATTAAATATAATGCCTTTAAAAGCTTCTAAATAAACTAATTCGATTTTTTATTAATTTTAAATTAAGGTGGCAAGTTGTAGACACCCCTGGGATCCTCGACCACCCCCTTGAGAACCGGAATACAATTGAAATGCAAGCGATCACAGCTTTAGCACATCTCCGAGCTGCTGTTGTTTATGTATCTGACCCTTCAGAGCAATGTGGTTACTCAATCGAGCAGCAGATGCATCTTTTTGAGTCTATTAAGCCGCTATTTACGAATAAACCACTACTATTCGTCCTCAATAAGGTTGATATTGTTGGATTGGAGGATTTACCTGCCGAGAAGGCGGCTCATTACGAGTCAGTGAGGAATGACCCGAATATTTGCTTCCTGGAGATGAGTACGGTGACGGAAGTGGGGATTATGCGTGTTAAACAAGAGGTATGACATTCTGAAATGCAATAAAAACCTTTAAATGCTTTTTAAACTCAATTAACGCATTTTGTATTGATTTCAGGCATGCGATCGACTCATGTCCTTCCGAATTGAAGCAAAAATGCGTACGAAAAAGGTTAATGACTTTCTAAATCGGCTCCACGTTGCAATTCCAAAGCCTAGGGATGATAATCCCCGTCCAGCCTTCATTCCTCGTAAGCCCAGTACAAATATATGCTCAAAAACACGTATAAAAACTCGCATTTCTTCGAAAAATTCACGTAAAAACGTGTAATTTCTTCGGGAAAACGCGTTAAATTTTTCTAGAATGCTAAAAAACGTGTTTTTCATATGAAAAATGATAAAAAATCAATTTTTGAGCTTTAAATTAATTTAAAATGTGGTTTTTTCTTCCAGCACAAGTCCTGGAGAAACGGCTCACTGCTCCAAATACCCGTCCAAGGAAGAAGCTTGAGAAAGATATTGAAGCAGAACTTGGGGATGATTATATTTTGGATTTAAAAAAGAATTTCGACCTCCCACCCGAGATCAAATATGATGCAATCCCAGAGATTTGGGAAGGTCATAATATTGCGGATTTTATTGATCCTGAGATTCTGAGGAAGCTTGATGAGCTTGAGAAGGAGGAGGAATTGAGGGAGAGGGCTGGATATTACGAGGAGGAAGTCGAGGAGGATGACGAGAGTATGGCTGAAGTGAGGGTGATGGCTTCGCAGATCCGTGAGAAGAAAAAGATATTGAAGGTAAAGCAATTTGACTATTTAAATATGGATTTACATGTAAAATTATGTTTAAAATTTGGATTTAGGTTGAAAGAGCCATCCAGAAATCAAGCACAAAGCCTGTTATGCCTAGGAATACCCAGGCAAGGAAGCGTGAGAGGTCTGTGAGTGGACTTCGGAATAAAATGAAGGGGTTGGGTGTGGATTTGGATACTTCTGATCCAAATGTAAGTGAAATAAACATTATAACTTTCGTTAAATGGGGTTTAGCGCCTGGTATTCTTGAAATAAATGTATTTCTGGTCTTTAAACGCATTTTTCTTCATTAGGCAAACTACAATCGATCCGTTAGCCGTCCGCGAGCTGCCAAACAGATGAGAATGGATGTAGCAAGGAGTCGATCTAGATCAATGTCTGCACCACCCAGGGATCAATCTGGCATTAGAGATATAACGGTAAATTCAAATACATTCTTTGAGAAATTAATCAAATGAATTTATTGAATTTGTGAATTAATTATTGAATTTTTCAATCTTTAGATGAAGAATAAATTGACCAAGATCAAGACAAAGGCTATGAAACAAGGGAATATTAACGCCAAGTATTCGAGGAAAGGAGAAGGAGGTGATTGCCTAATTTAAATTGCTATTTTTTAATATTTTAGGCTCGAAAAAACTTAATTTCTTAATTCTTTTCAAACAGATCGGTGGATTTCCGTCAAGAGACCCAAACATTTATTCTCAGGGAAGCGAGGAAGTGGCAAAACGGATCGTCGTTAATTGTTTTTTATATTACTTTAAAGTATCTTTATTCTACGAATTTCAATTAAATATTAGAAAAATAGTAATATATGTAACTTTTTTGAAATAAATTGAAATAAATCAGCCTGTTTGAACCTAATTTGCAATTGAACTTGTTTTAAAATACATGTATCCGATCAATCTTGTTCTTCTCCCTCTCCCCCTTTTTTTCTGCACGGTCTTCACGTTCCTCATTGTCCACTACGACTTCCTCTTGATCAGAATCTTGTTCTTGATCGGGGACGTGACCAGGTTCGGGTCGAACTAAATTAAAATATTAAAAATCTTTAGATCATGAATTTTTTTCAAGGGTCCATTAATGCCCCTTAGTCTTAGATAGTATAAATGTGCCATATATTTTAGTTATAGAGCTTAAATTCAAAGGAACTTACGACGTGGAAGCGTTGGCCAAAAGTCAGGGTCATCCGTGAGGTCATCTTGAGATTGGTTTGAATCCGGGATTATGGCGCATATTAAAAAGGAAATGGCGACAAAATAGACAAAGTTCAAGTGCATAATTGTTTTTAAATTGAGGTAGGCAAGAATGATTATAAATTTAAAATGGCAACTTCTCTTTTTTTATAAAGCTCAAAATAGATCCATTTAAATTAAAATATCATTTCATTTCATAGTTCGATGAATGGAAAAATTTTAAAAAGTGAAAGTTTTTATAAGCTTTAAAAATGTTTTGAATTTCAAATGTTATCAAATTTTAATATATGTTACGAACCCTGATACATATTTACATTTACGAGTATTTATTAAAAACTAGAATGTATTGTAAAAGTTGTAGTTAAAAATGGAAAGCTTTTGTAAAAATATGTAAATGTTTAAAATGTACGGCAAATGGCCCCAAAAAGTGTCAATATTTGGATTTAAATGGGGAATTTACACTACTTGTACCAAATGCCGAATCCACTGATTTCTCAAGAATTGACAAAGGGGAACCCTACATATTCTGGTGACAAGAATGGTTTTCGAGAAATGATTTATTAGTTTGCAAAGTCTACAAGGGCTCCTCCCCTGTGGTCATACTGGTCCCTTCCTCCGGAGTACTTAACATGTATTTAAATGCACATTATTCTTTCTAGGCTTCTGAAATTCTAGCTAAAAGTTCTAGGACCTACCTACGGATATATCTAATAGATAGTATTTCTAGAGGCATGACATGGTTGATGGTCTTAATAGGGGGCCCTTAGAATAGGGTACTTAAAAAAGTCGGCAAAACGGGCCTTTGTCCAATTAAAAAAATCACTCCGTCCGCTGATTTACAATGCCGAAATATTTGGAAAGGTTTTAACCCTTTGAGCCCTTAGCTTTTGAGGTACTTAATACCGATCAGACTTTTCCAGAGGCCTTCGGAACCCTTGAAAAATTTAGTTTGACATCGGCAAAATTTTTTTTATAAAGAATCGAATGCAAATCCGGGAAAAAGCGCTTTAAAACACCTTCGCTGACCAATCTAGGGGTCCTTGGCGGCCGCTCCTGAGGATTCTAAGGGCTAAAGGGTACTGAGGAATGGGCAAAATCAAAAGGAAAGCGACTTTTTCATAATTTCACATGAATAAACTTCAATTTGAAGCCTTAAGAAAGAATGATATGGCCATAGATCACTCTATATTGACACATTTTGACATCCTCTCCAGCTACAACCCTTTAAGGGTCCCGAATTTAAATATAGCACTTGTGAAATTGGATATAATTTCCTCAAAACATGATTTCAAGGCATTCAAATCATAATAATTGTCCATTTGATTGACACTGATTGATTATTTCAGGCCGATATTCAGAGTAAAATGAGGTCATTTCTGAATTTGAACATCACGAATAATTTATTCCTCAAGTTCTTGGGGGCCCTCGGGTGCTTTAACATATTTCCGAGGTCCCGATCCGGGTTCTGGCCATTTGGACCCTTTTTTCAGGTCCCTCGCCACCCTCCGCATTTGCATTTGAATTTGACCTCGAAGAATCCACCGGAAATGACATCAAAATACATTGAAAGTATCCGCTAGAAACAGAATAAATTTTTAAGCTTCATTTCCCGAGTCCAAACAAAGTATCAAACCAATCAGCTAGGCCTTGGATTACTTAGGGTGGCCCTTGAGGGCTTAAGGGTCGTCTAATAAAATGGGGAAACTTTCGGAGGATTGAAAGGCAGGTGTTTAAGGCTTTATAAGCGGTCTAAGTCGGAGATGGCGGTCAAAACAAAACGCAAACAGTTTCGACCTTTTGCCATTTACAGCCCTTAACCTTTCTTAAGCCCCTTATAGGCAAAATAAAGCCAAATTTCCCATTTTATGGCGGATTTACCGACCTTTAAGCCTTAAGGGAAGCTCAATCATCTCTCTAGCTTATGACAATCCTTGTCCCATTATGATTAGGCCGTCATAATAATCGGTAATAATTCCAATCCCTTAGAAATCCCTTGGGCATCCTTTAAAATTGAATGCATTTTAAATACGAAGGAATTTAATGCAATTTAAATAGGTTGGGGTGACTTTAAACACCATCCCACGGTCCTCACCCAATGCAAATTCTCGTTGGATCATGTCACAAGTTAAAAAGAGTATATTGGCGAACCTTAAACCCCAACAATATGCTGGTACTCGTAAGGAACGTGAGGAAAAGCGGCTGGATGACCTTAAAAAAGACCTCAAAATCGATGACCACAAATTAAGCCTTCCTGAACTAACGGCCAAGCTTGATACTGACCTGGAAAATGTATTTTTGAATTTATTTCATCGATTTTTATTAAAAATTCGTCATTTTTTAAGGGTCTTTCGGAGGAGAGGGTCAAAGGGCATCAAGCACAATTCGGACCCAACTCATTGACACCCCCAAAGTCCGTTCCAGAATGGGTCAAATTCCTCAAGCAGCTTTTTGGTGGATTTGCCATCCTCCTCTGGATTGGAGCCCTCCTTTGTATAGCTGCCTATATCATCCAATACACTGGATCAGGTCCAATTCTTCTGGACAACCTCTACCTTGGCTTTGTCCTCATCCTCGTGGTGGTCCTTAGTGGTTGCTTCTCGTATTATCAAGAGAATAAGTCCTCGAGGATCATGGAGTCCTTTAAAAATATGGTACCACTCTATGCAAATGTGATTCGGGATGGGGAAAAGAGTACAATCCTCGCGACAGAGGTCACCATCGGTGACATTGTCGACATTAAATTCGGGGATAGGGTACCTGCTGACCTTAGGGTGCTGGAGAGCCGTGGATTAAAAGTAGATAATTCATCTCTCACGGGGGAATCCCATCCTCAAAGGTAAATTTGATTTATGACTTCATTTTGGCGTTAAAAATCAACTTTTTTGGAATTTTGGAAATTTCTCCAGTCGGACGGCTGAGTTTACCAATGAAAACCCGCTGGAGACAAAGAATCTCGCGTTTTTCTCGACGCACGTGGTCGAAGGTAAGATCTATTGAAGCAAATATTTGAAAAATTGCTATATTTCTTTGATTTCCGTAAGGTATGGCACGCGGCGTCGTCATCAGTATCGGAGATTCAACGGTAATGGGTCGAATTGCTGGTTTAGCCGCTGGCATCAAGTCCCGGACGACGCCAATAGCTCTTGAGATTGAGCATTTTATCCATATTATCACAGGTGTCGCTGTAAGTTCATCGACAATGCTTCTTTTTTAGGCAAAAATTAATTCCTTTGATTAGGTCTTCCTCGGAGTATCATTTTTCATCATTGCAATGTTTTTTGGGTACGATTGGCTCGAATCAATCATCTTCCTCATTGGGATCATCGTGGCCAATGTCCCTGAAGGTCTTCTACCAACGGTCACGGTGTGTCTAACACTCACAGCGAAGAGGATGGCCCAAAAGAATTGTCTCGTGAAGAATTTGGAAGCTGTTGAAACCCTTGGATCAACTTCAACCATCTGTTCGGACAAGACTGGAACCCTAACGCAAAATCGGATGACCGTGGCACACATGTGGTTCGACCTTCAAGTGATTGAGACTGACACGACGGAGGATCAAAGCTCAGCGCTGAGATTGGACAAGACCTCCGAAGGTTGGGAAGCAATATCTCGAGTTGCTGTGCTTTGTAATCGAGCTGAATTCATCAAAGGTCAAGATGGACTCCCAATTCTTCGTAGGGAAGTTGATGGGGATGCTTCAGAGGCTGCAATTTTGAAGTGTATGCAAATTAATCTGGGCGATGTGAAAGAAATTCGTGGAAGGAATCCAAAACTTTGTGAAATCCCATTCAATTCCACCAACAAATACCAAGTATCAGTCCATCAGGTCGAAGGGGATGATCCACGATATCTTCTAGTGATGAAAGGTGCACCTGAAAGGATTCTTGACCGATGTTCAACCGCCCTCGTCAACGGAGCTGAAGTTCCAATTGACCAAAAATTCATTGATGCTTTCCTGGCGGCGTATGACAATCTTGGAGGTATGGGGGAACGTGTTCTAGGGTTTGCTGACCTTCGACTTCCTGGAGATAAATTCCCTAAAGGTTTCCCCTTTGATGCTGACGCCACAAACTTCCCTTTGGATGGACTTCGCTTTGTTGGACTCATGTCAATGATTGATCCACCACGTGCGGCAGTCCCTGATGCTGTTGCAAAATGCCGATCAGCAGGGATTAAGGTCATAATGGTCACTGGTGATCATCCGATTACTGCCAAAGCCATCGCCAAAGACGTCGGAATCATTTCTGAAAGTTTGTACTTCATTTTCCCACTTCACGCTTCATTTTTGTAAACTTCACTTCATTTTTATTGAAAAAAATCTAGATTCAGAGACTGTGGAGGACATTGCCCTTCGGCTGAACATCCCCGTGGACAAGGTTGACCCAAGAGACGCCCGTGCCATCGTCGTCCACGGATCAGACCTCAAAGAAATGAATGCTGAAGACCTGGACATCATTTTAGAGACGCATTCTGAGATTGTCTTCGCTCGAACTTCACCCCAACAAAAACTAATCATTGTAGAAGGATGTCAACGCCAAGGTCAAATTGTAGCCGTCACGGGGGATGGCGTCAACGACTCTCCGGCTCTTAAAAAAGCGGATATCGGGGTGGCAATGGGGATTTCTGGATCAGATGTCTCGAAACAAGCTGCGGACATGATTCTACTGGATGACAACTTTGCTTCAATTGTGACAGGGGTGGAGGAGGGTCGTCTCATCTTTGATAACCTCAAAAAATCAATTGCATACACACTTTCGTCGAACATTCCCGAAATTTCACCATTCACTCTTCTTTATCCTATTTGATGTGCCACTCCCCCTAGGGACAATTGCTATCCTTTGCATTGATGTCGGAACTGACCTCGTGAGGAATTTTTTAAATGAGTTCTAATTGACCTTTTTAACCTTTAATTAAATGTTTTAAGGTCCCTGCGATTAGCCTGGCTTATGAAAAACCAGAATATGACATTATGAAGCGACATCCTCGTGATGCCAAGCGGGATAAACTTGTTAATGAAAGGTGAGGTGGCTGGAGGATGGTCAATTTCACTTTTAGACTTCAAAATCTAATTAAAATTTCAATCCAGAATGATATCATGCTCTTATGGACAAATTGGGACAATCCAGGCCGTGGCAGGGTTCTATGTTTACTTTGTCATAATGGCTGAAAATGGATTCCTACCTCCGAGGCTCTTCGGGATTCGACCCATGTGGGATTCTCGATCTTGTAATGACCTCCTGGACTCGTATGGACAAGAATGGACATTTGTAGCTAGGAAGGAGCTGGAATATACTTGGTATAAGTGACTACTTTAATTAGGATTTGAAATTAAGGATTTTTTAAAGTCACACAGCATTCTTCATTTCAATTGTGGTGGTGCAATGGGCTGACCTTATAATTTGTAAAACTAGGCGTGTCTCCATCCTTAAACAGGGGATGAAGTAAGCTAATTAAAAAGCTAATTAATTGCCTAATTAGCTAATTGAATTAATCTAATTTTAATTAGGAATTGGGCCCTGATATTTGGCTTGTTTTTCGAAACGGCACTGGCGGCATTCTTATCCTATTGCCCCGGGATGGATGTCATTCGAATGTACCCCATTAAGTAAGATTGATTACTAATTAGGCATTTAACTTTAATTGTATTTATTAACATTTGAAAACTTGGAATTCTTCAGGATTATTTGGTGGTTTCCGGCAATTCCGTAAGGACTTTAAAATGCATTGATTTTGGAAATGTTGAACCTTGAATTGCATTTAATTTGCTACAGGTTTGCCATCTTAATCTTCTTTTATGACGAGATGCGACGCTTTCATATTAGGACTCATCCTAATGGTATGATTAAATTTAAATCATTAATTGATTAATCCAACCAATATTTAATTACAGAATTGTAAATGATATTTTTTCTCGAATTTCAGGCTGGGTGGAAAGTGAGACATATTATTGATTTATTAGTGCTCGAATTATTTAATAAATTAATAAATTGATGATGACTTTGAATTAGTAGTAAAATAAATAACCAATTAATTTAATAACTATTAATTAGGTATTAATGCAATAAAGTAATATAATTAGTACAGTACAACGCTTCAAAGAATCTGATATTATTTTTTTCATTATAATTTTAAGTGTTATTTTATAATACGGCAGTTAACTTTTAATTTAATCCAAAGTATGTAATAGTACTATTGTATTATAAGTACAATAGATTAAAGAATATACTACTGATAAAAATTATCGTAAACTTGTATTAGTAGCCAGTGGGTAGGTATTAGTAGTACCTATTAGTACAATAGTAGGCTATATTTTTAATATTTAATATTACGATAAGGTACATGAATATGATGATTGATGATATTTTAAATTATAATCTTCAAGTATGATTTAAATAAAATTGCTGCCTATCCCATATCAATCAATCAATCTTTGAATATTGGGTGACTCAAATTGCAAAGATTTTTAAAACCGGTTCATATACGGCCGAGTTATGGGCATTTTTGTATTTCGATTTCCCCGATTTTTGGATTGTTTGCAAGATTTTTCTAATTCGGTGCAATGACAAAAGTTGTAAAGGAGGTCGAAATCTACTTGGCTGTTTAGCTCAAACCCTATCCCTATCCGGTACCCTCCTTAATTAAAATACTACCAAGTATTATATTATATCATATGTACGAGTAAACTAATATAATTTAATGCGCGTGGTGAGATGGTATCTTTATATTAATTTTTGTATATTTTATAAACATTTTTCTATTCATTGGGATTTAATTCCTGCAAATTTTGCAAGAACAATACTCCTCTTTTATCAAACTCTTTTTGTCCATGTATAAATTGGTACTAGGGTGGGCGCCTAAAGGTTATATAAATTTTTAATATGGCTATATTTCTTTTACTAATTGACCAGTCTCAATTATTTTTGGTGTAAATGTATATTATATGTGAAAGTATCTGTGGACAAAATTTTGGTCCAAGAATTTCAAAATTATGGATTTTATTGAAGAAAAACCTTATAACATAGCGACAAAAGGTTATATACAATCGCATTTTTCTCACTAATTATACGATTTCATTAAATGTGGTCAATATCAAAATGAACCACTAACTAACCCTAGTTCATATTAAATCATAACTAACTCAAAAAAGAGTTTAAAAATACCTCCGTGGAAGTGCACTCAAAGGGATAAAATAATTTTTAATTTTTATATTTTTAATATTACATTGTACGATAAGATGATATTTTAAATTATAATCTTCAATTGTTCATATGATTTAAATAAAATTCCTTCCTATCCCATATCAATCAATCTTTGAATTTTGACTGACCTCTAAAAAAACTGCAAAGATTTTTAAAATCGGTTCATATACGGCCGAGTTACTAGTAGAGCTTAAACATTTTTATTTCAAAGCCGATTTTCGGATTGTTTGCAAGATTTTTCGAATTCGGTGCAATGACAAAAGTTGTTGAGGAGGTCGAAATCTACCCTTGTCCGGTTAGCCCAAACCCTATCCTTATTCGGTACCCCCTTTTAAAATACTATTATATTGTTCTAGTAATACTTATGTATGTATGAGTATTGACATAGGATAAGAGTATGTATACTCGAGTAAATATTGGAGGTTCTAAAGATATAATAAAGTTTTTTAAAATGCTAAACAAAATCATATCTTGATGAAATATCCTAAAATACCCACTTTTATTCTCCCTAGTAAAAAAGGTGTCAATTCTTAAATTCCTCCACTTTTTCCTATCAATTTCACGTACTTCCGGTCTAAAAGATGGACAATTCTTCAACATCTCCCTGCTGGTACACCATATTCCGGAGGGTGTTCATCCTCATCTTTGTCACTCTGTTCTTTATCCTGATTTTACATCAATTTGGAACGTCTCCAAACGTCCCGAAATCACCGGAAACTCCAGAGGAGCTCGAAAAACGGTCAAATTCCTCCAGTTCTTGGTACATTGCACTTCTGGACCATTCTGGAGGACTCTTTAATTTCTTTTTCGGTATTCTCGGCTACCAGCTCCTTAAGATTTCAAAGGCGTCCACGGGTGGACTTAACGGCGTTCTCCTGAAGCATCTTGGAAGCTTCTACGACCTCCTCCTAATGGTAGGCTTGCATATTTCAATGGAATTCATAGAATTCCTTCTACAAAGCTCACTCCTGAGGACTCGTTTTATTCAATTTTATTGAATTTTATGACATTTGGCCCGCATAATCCAAATTAATTTCAAGTGCCATAAAGCAATAATAGTGAAATCATTGCTGGCTCGATAAATAAAGTAAATATGCTAATTTTTAAACCCTTTAACTCTTTTTCCTTTAGGGCATCCTCCTCACCATCCACCTCTGGTTCCTCCAACCCCTCTGGGCAACTCTAAAGTCCCCCAACAATACCACTTTTGGGCTCACCCAATTAACATCACTCGCTCAGAAGGTGGTCATAAATTCTTTTAAATAAAATTCCTCACCCAAATATTTATTGTCCACCTCGAGCTCCTCATGGTACGACCTCACGAGCACCTCATGAGCACTACCCTTTATTTAATAGCATTAACCATCAGCCAATTATTAAGTTTTATGACCCCTCGATTTATGAATGAATTTATTCTGAATTTCTAATGCATTTTTCATTGAATTCCAATTCCTAGGTATGCGGAGGTGATCCTCAGGAGCCCCAAGAATGCTCCCAACTCGTTTACAGCCTACCTCAGATCTTCTTCGTGGTCTTACCACTATTCCTCGTCATCCTCCTCCACTTCTGCTGCCCTCAAAAAAATTTAGACGCTGAAAAATACCCGGAAATGCCAGAATTTGACCCGAATTCTCCGGATTTCGAGTTTTGCGAGCCTCCACCAATGCCATCAGACTAGCCAAACCCAATATTAATACCTAATTAGCTTTTAAATGAATTCTAGACATTTTAAAAGACCCTTAGAACCCTTCAAGGCCGTCTTTTAATGTTATTTTGACAGGCCGCCGACTCATTTCACCAATTTGGTAAAGATTTTATGATTAGAGCCTCGAGTCCAGCTAATAGGAATAAATGGATTTATTCTCTAATCTATTTAGACCAATGTGGCCAAGGCCGTAGAGCCCTTTAAGCAGCGCTTTTAAGGGTACTTATTGACCCATCATAATTTAACCTTTAGAGCTTTTGCACAAGTTTTAAACAAAAGTGTACAAGACATTTAACTTAAACGTGTCTCAATGTTTATTAGTTTATCTCGAGCTGATACTCTGTAAGGGAGGAGGTAGTCGGAGGAGCCCTTAAGGCCTTTGAGGACCTTTGTGGGTTTACAACCGGAGGAGATCTTACCTCACTTTTGACCAGCCCCATCAGCCAGGACAATATGATCCCGGTATGATGCCCAAAACAGATTACAGCTCGAGATATGCATTATTCCCTATCTCGAGAGCCTTAAGAAATTGATTTCAGGGTACCTAGGTCCTACCCCTTATTGTAAAATGTGGATATAGCTAATTTCTGGTGGTAGCAGGTCGAGGAAGTGAGCTGACAATTTGGCTTTTGCCTTCAAAATTGGAAATGTCCATAAAATTAGAGTGGTTCTGAATTGAGAGCACGAGCTACCGTATAGCTTATGGCTTTAAAAGTTTAAGGTTCTAACTTCTTAAGGACATCGGGATCTATATTACAGATTGGAGATTCTTAAGGGTATGTCTAGCTCACTGATATTATTGTAATAATGGGGAATATGATGGGCAATTGAGTAGTTTAGACGGGGGAGCATAAAGCCCCCAAAGATGTAGAGTTTTAGCCTCGACTTGATGACCTGGAAGGAATCGAAGGGCCGAGGCGAGAAAGGATGGTTTAAAGGCCATAAAATATTTACGGATAAAGCTTATAGTAAATCTATATCATATGCATATCTAGTAAATGCAATTAGCCATATAACATATCTCTAGTACAATAAATGGATTATCTAGTCATACTCATGTATCGCTTCAATAACTATAATAATAATGGGGATATGATATATTAATTCAAAAGCAACGCAGCCTCAGATCAATCCGATCATATTCGATCATATTCGGATTTCTTAACGGATATATGATCCAAAATCCGAATAAATTCAGAATCAATCCGATCTGTTTAGCTTATCGGATTATTCGGAATCCAAAGCTCGGATCGAAGCCTTATCAGTGCCTTATTAATATTTATTTACGATACATATCGTACTTTATTTAATATTGAGATTTGGATGCCATTTTAAATTTAAAAAATTAAGAGTAGGTCAATTATAGAAAAATAAGATCATATTTCCACCTTATTTTGATACTCATGATATCGAATAGTATACCGATCGGTATGCGCTACGGAATATACATTTTTGCATGATCTGAGTCAGTATTGTAATACTATGTATCGTACGCTTGATGCATAAAAATTTGCCTTCGTAGCGGGAAATAGTAAACTAAAAAAGAAGGCAAATTTTTTTGCATCAAGCGTAGTAGTACAATATATGGGTAAATTGAGAAGATTGGTGCAAAAGATAAATATTTCGCTTAGAATTTGGCCCGGATTATCTCTCTCATTCTTGTTTTTGCCCACCCCGAGTCTAACTCTGAATGTAATGG